>WSTW01000080.1:10278-50949 GCA_019632305.1 Tulasnella sp. 403
TTTGATGTTTTTGGATTTTTTAATGTTCGGACGACGGGGGTAGTTTGTCCTCGTTGCATGAAGGATGGAGATCTGAGATCGTCACGTAGGATGAACACGACTCCTATGTTCTCAGTCTAAACACTGTCGTCTCTTCCGGGCCAATCCTGACAATTCTGCTCGGCTTCTGCCGTGTAGGCTCCCGTGTCCGAAACCGGCGTTTTAATCGTTGCACTCGCACTCGGACGCCGACCCGCGACTCGCGAAATGGGCTCGTTCCCTAGCGAAAACCACCCTGAATTCCCTTTTCGGGTCTTATGACCTCCATCCACACAAGTCTGTTCGGTCACTAAACTGTCTTGGGTGTTCCATGCACGTTTTATTTCTTAAAAATTTACTCGCTGGTGCCTCGTTGTAACCATTCCTGCCTGCAGGACCATCGCGTCGAGAGACAAGCTTGACTCTTGGTGCTCCCTGTTGCGGGGCTCACATGACGTGGTGATTGCGTCGACGTCCTGGCCTACTCCGGGGTTGCTGGCTGGCCTGTACATGTACCAAGTCCTTCGATGGGGTCGGCGGAAGTATCTTGGCCATCGTCGAACGAAGGACAGACTTTTCATCTGGGCCGTCTTCACGTGAAGGAATACTCTTGGTGTGGAATCCACATGTGGACAAGAAGCGACGGGTAGAAGGCTCAAGAAACCCGGAGAGTTTACCAAGCGGATTTGGATATGCTGTGTTTAGGAGATCTTTTAGAAGACTCTCACCCAGTCGTGGCAGAATAGAGTTTCTGGATGAACTTCTCTGCGTGGGGCTTTCTGCCCGGTGCACGGTTTTTCAGAGGCGCTGCTTCTCGACTTCTAAGCAATTCAAAGGGGCTGCCACGAGACCTAGACTTGGGAGACTGAAGCCATTGCACCCTTGGCTTTTCCGACGCCATCCGATGTGCACGACAGTCTAATCTTTGGCTGTAACGCGTAGACAGGGCCCCGTTCGAGGCTTGTTTGCACGCAGCGCGGATGTCCGTAGCGGATCAATAACACCCTAAGTTGTGCTCATCTTGGCTACGAGTGGACCATATGCGCAGTCTCCCTGACGACTGAAGTGCAAGCCGCTTCGTATAAGTTTCGCTATTCGGGCGTTACACGAGGGAGGGGCCCCTGACCGAGTCCCTCCAACTTTCTTTCGAGCGTCGATCTGCAAGCTGCTACGCGAGTCCCCACAGACGTTTGAGTCGGAGTTCTGTGGTTTATTCCGAAACGAGGAGGGTGGCTGTGCAAATATGCTCAACGCCCCACGCGGCATGTGGGTCGAATCTGCTCCGTGCGGCATCCCCACCCGAGTCTGCGATCTTCCCCGATTTCGTTTCGTGGGGGAGCTAGACAGCCCCTGGAAGTTTCTCCCCGACCCTGGACGAATGAAAAGTACGAATCGCGTGCATTGCGTCAGAGGTGCAATTTCTCCGTCTTCCAGCATGTGGTACGACCTACAGACAACTCAAACCACGCTCCCAAACACCCAATCACTGATTGGATTGACTTGGGATGGCCACTGTTCAACGCAGATTGCCTCGTGGACCCGCGAGTCAAACTCCTCTTGCGCGACTTCCATGACCCTCGTGAATATTCTCTGCCGCACCCCCAAAGGCCAAACTGAGCTCCAAAACGGGGATGGCGGCTTGTTTCGGACAGAATCCACATGCATTCCTGGGAGCTGAGGTCCCACAGCAATTCAATTAAACCCGCTCTTCCATAGTCACAATCGAACATTCGACTTGCCTTTTCCGAATACATGGCATCTGTCATCAAAACTTGCGCACCGCCTGCACCTATCCGACGACGCCCATCAAAACTCGATCACGCTCTTTTCATTTCAAAAGTGGCTTAGAAGCGGGCCTTTCCCATGTTTTGCATAAAAAAGCTACTACATACACACAGATGTCTAGAAGGAAAAAGGTTGGGTTTGATGGTCATGATGGAAGGATAATAAGAGCCCATAAAGGGATGGCTGCGACCAAGGAAAAAGCTGCATGGGGGGATATTGGAGCTAATGCGTGACCAGAGGGACGAAACAGCGATGGCACAATCAAGTCTGGTTGGAATGAAATCAAATACTACAAAAACACTGAGCGAAGCGAGTAAGTAACACATGTGACAAGGAAGAAAAAGGCGATCCAAGAAACACCCTCAAAAAGAAAAAAACCCAACCAGAGTATGAAATCGTCCGTCCGTCCTTGCGTCTTTTGTGATGTGAGCAAGATGTGGTTGACGTAGCAAGATCGCGTAAAGGAGGGGGAGGAGACGCGTGGTGGCGACGCACCGCACATAGGGACTGCCGACTGCCGCCACCTCGCCTACCACTCAGATCGTCAAAGACAAGACAAAAGCCTCGTCTCGTGCATGGTGATGGGGCGTGACTAGACATATGGCTTTGTCTCTTCTTGGGCGGGATTGTTGAAGACGTAGGCACCTGCTGTGCTTGACGCGGGGGGGAATGACGGGGTGCTGCCGTTATACAGCGAGGAACTGTAGTACGCTGTTGAGGGCGTATTTGTCGGCTCCGAAGTCGTGGGGCTCTGGGTCAATTATCCGGTCGTCAGTCCAAACTCGATCTGAGACAAGAGAGCAACGCACCTGGAAGGATGAACGCTGCGACGACCTGGAGGTCGAGCCAGACAGTCGCTCAGACTCGTAGCCAGACATGCCCTTGTCGTAGCCTCCGCTGTTGTCCCGCCGGGTCGTGCCCGTCGTGGAGGTGGCTGGCGGTAAGCCATAGGGCTGGGACACTCGCCTTCTGTAATCTACAGTGGACTCGTAGTACCGGCCTCGAGCGTTGGCAGCATCGTCGGCCAAATAGCTCGAGTGGTGCTGTTGCTGTTGCTGCTGGCCGTACATGGACGAGGAGGACGAGCGCGACAGACCCTGCCCAACCGACGGAATCGCGTCAGCAACGTCGACGGGAGAACATGGGTCCCCAAAGTTCCAGAGCCCTGGGGCAAAGGACGAACGCACCATGGCATCCGAGACAGAGGGGAGTCTCAAACTCGCGTCGGTCCCACCGTACGCCGAAGAGTGGTGAGACGGGGGCTGGGGCGCATAAGACATGGAAGATGAAGGTGAAGAAACACCGACACCTGCGGCGGCGGCTGCGGCAGCAGCAGCCCCATTGGTGATGGTGCCAAGCTGGGCTCGCAAAGACTGAGACTCGGCTCTGAGCCTGGCATTCTCTTGTTCGAGGTATTGGATCTGCATGGCCGACTCTGGCGACGAGCCAGTGGAAGAGAGGGCAGCACGAAGCTGGTGAACGGTGTTCTCGAGCTGGAATGGAGAGTGAGGGGCTCCTTCATCACGTATAGGCGGGGAAGCGACTTACAGTTTCGACATAAGCTTTTCTCTTTGCCCGATGCCTGAAATGCGGATTAGCCATTCGTCATTAGCCGTAATGATGGTGACTACCTAGCCTGGGCTCGGGCGTTCTTGCTGTGAAGGGGAGAGAGTGAGGAAGGAATTGGAGGAATGGAGGACGGTACGGACCTTCTGGTGTCCTGGGGCGAGGGAGCACGTACGGACATGTCTGGGGAGTAGTTTTCGGTGGTGGGATAGAGGGACATGGTGAGTGGACGTTTAGCGAAAGGGCAACATTATTTATTTCAGCGCGGGGACCCTGATGTCCACAAGGTGGCTCGTGCCTCACTCGACTCGGTCCGAAAACAAAAAAAGACGTTAATACGGAAAATAGGTAGCAAACATGAACAAATCATAGCACGTGGTTGGTTGTCCATTCGTTAAACAGCGCAGACGGATCGATCCCTTCCGACCCGGCATTTTCGACCAGGCCCACGGAGGTCGTTTCTGTCTGATGTCCTGCCGGCGACGCTCCAGCAACATGAAACGCCCCTCCCGTAACAGGACTCGCTCCTGACAGATTCCCCCCCGGCGACCAGCCTGGATTCAGCGGGGAGCTCACGTATCCACTCCCTCCCCACTGGCTTCCTCCTCCCTGCCCACCCTGCCGAGCCACCGGCGACATCTGTGGCTGCCCGCCACCGAACCCAGACGGTGATGGACTCTGTCCAGCCATCATCCTGTTCATCGTCCCCGGCGCTTGCGCTTGCTGCTGTTGCATCAGTTGACGCTGCATCGCCGCCATTGACGTAACTCCTTGCGACGCATTCACCATTCCATGCGTTCCAGAAAGCGACCGCTGCCCAACTAGCGGCGTGCCCACTCCGTTCGCAGGCGGTGCTGCTCCTCCCATCCTTGGGCTCCCCGTACCCTGTCGCACGTTACGCAATCCTGCTACATTTGGCGGGAGGCCTGACGCACTTCCTCCAGCTTGCTGCTGTTGCTGGGATCCACCCAAGCCCGATGGTCCAGGATTATTCATCCCATTCTGCTGTTGCTGCTGGGTGTGGATCATCCGAAGCTGTGCACACAACCGAGAGATAACCGAAACAGAAACAGTCAGCCGCCGTTTGCCACTCGTCCCATCGTATCCATACCGCAACACATAAGAAAGGGAAGAAAAATACACGACAATTAAGCACATAGAACCCCCCACGTGGCGAGAAAAGGCTTAGCAAACAAAGTGCTTACGTACCGCGTTAAAGTGTTGCACCTGAGTGGCTAATGGCAGCGACCCGAAATTGGGCACGTTGCGGTACAAGTGAAGCGTGAATGGGTGAGATGGGTTTTGCAGCGCGCTGATGGCCTGTTGAATGGCCGCCTGGCTCATTGGTCCATTCGAAGCTCCAACGCCCATTCCCGGTTGCTGCTGTTGGAGCATCGTTGCACCTTGTCCAGAGTTTTGAATCCCGATCTGCTGTCCCAGCTGCCCATGTTGTTGCTGCTGTAATGGTCCCTGCGTCTGTGCCATGTGCTGCCGGAATTGCATTTGCAGTTGTTGCGTCCTTTGATCGTCAGGGCGGACAATCCCGTTCACATTCATACCCCCCATCATCGTCTGCGTTTGCCCGATCGGTACTTGCCCATGTTGCTGTGGACCCAAGCGTCCCATTCCTGCCCCCATTCCATGGAACGGAGGCGGTTGCTGCTGGAAAGGTGTCTCTGTCCCGGCTCGGCCTGGGATCTGCGATTGCGCTTGAGATACCGAAGGTGGTCGTTGGGGTGACGGCACCCTCCCTCCCACGGACCCGGGGGTTTGACTTCGCGTTTGAGTTGGCCCACCTACGCCGACTAGCCCCGCGGAGCCACCCATCATCGCCGATCCTGGTTGCGATTGTTGCTGATTTTGCAAGTACATCTGCTGTATTTGCTGTTGCGTCGGGTTTGGCCCATGAGTCGGTGATACCAGCGGCTGCGATTGTTGCTGCATTCCGTGGGACGTGGGCTGAGGAAGCGGTTGCTGTTGAACGGGATGGGAAAGCGTGTGGGATGAACTGGTATTGGGATGCGAATTAGGCGGCAGCGAAGGTTGTCTCTGCTGGGATTGTTGGGACGCTTGTTGTTGAGTCATGTGAACAGGCGAAGATTGGGAAGAACCGAAGTGGGTCTGGTTCTGCGGAGAGTGCCGCTGCTGCACCATCATGGGCTGGACGAATCCCTGAGATGGCATCCGAGGGGTCGACATCGACATGCTTGCCGACGCCATAGGACTTTGCCCCGCAAGAACAGGCGATTGCGTCGTCGATAGCGATAAGGACGCAGCTCGAACTGTCGAAGGGCGAGTGGGGCTACCCGTCGCAGACATTGTCTGCTCCATCGGCAAACCACCGCCCGGCAAAGCCACGCGTTTCCGCTCACCGACTTCCGCTTCTCCGTCTAGCTCACGTTTAACCCCTGCCACAGGCATGGCTGCTGCCGGCGGCGACATAACGTGGCTTCCCGGAGCGCCCGCCATGGAACCGTTCATGCCCATACCGGCCATAGCACTAGACGCAGCAGCAGCACGCATCCGGAGCTTGCTGTCCCGGCGTACCCGCCTCTCGTAATCAACCTTGAACACTTCTTGCATCCGCATGTATAGCGACGGGAGCTTCTCCACCGCGTCGGCAACGAGAGACAATTGAGGTGAAGGGGGTAACGGTTTTGTTGGCGGTTGTATTATCGGTAAATGAAATTGGGTGCCCGGTTTGACGTGCTGCATGCAAACATCAGGAGATGATAACCCGACATTTTGGAGAATACGTACGTTGCTAACAGTATCCGCCGCAGATGCCAGCCAGTTGAGATTAGATGATAACCGTTGTTGGTACTCCATTATTTCAGGAGCTGGCTGTGTCCCTGGGATCCCAGGTGAATATGCCATACAAATCCTTCGTAAACCACGCTTAATTAGCTATTACCTGCAACGCCATGGATTTGACATACTTGATAAGCTGCTCATTCAACGCCAAGACAACTGCCGCTTTGGGGTCTCCTGGAGTAGTGACTCCAGAGTTGACGGCCTTTGGGATTTTCGGCGAGGTTTTCAAATCATTTGACTGCTTTGTAGGTTGTGACGTAGTTGGATCTGGCGGTGGACCGTGCAGTGGGCCCGTATTCGCTACGCCATTTCCATTGGAAACGGTCCCAACTGCAGGGCTACTCCTCTCCGATAGGTTCGGCTTCACCTCTGGGGTGGCAGTAACTTTGGCGGATGGTGAAGTTGGGTCGGCGGGGTTCGAGGCCTCTGACCCCGTGCTCTGCGGGTTCTTGCCATCAGCTTGCCGGACTGAGGACACAGTACCCGGAGACGAAGTCGATTCCGGGTTAGTGGCACTACTAACAACGGTAGCTTCACCATCGGAAGTATGCGCGGTTGGCCATGATGGACTAAGCCGGAGTGAGCTGGAGGGTCCGAACTCAAGGGATCCATTCGGCTGCGTCGGAGCAAGCCCAGAAGGAGCAGGTTCGGATGGCGGTTGGTCTGCGTTGGGTAAGTTGGAGTTGGAGGTTGGGGACGGTATTGGCGGGGGTATGGAAATTTCAGAGGGTTCAGGATTTTCGGGGAATTGGAGGATGGGAGGGTCGATATCCATTTGGAGTTGAGTGGGGTTGGTTAAGTGGGGAGCACCGTCCGTAGGAATGAAATCCGAGCCTGTTGGGGGCACATCGCCCGCAATCGTTTGTGATGTATCTAGGTAGTCGGACATGAATGCTGGGGGCGCGGGGACGGAACCGTCCGGTCCGACTTGTGACTGGCTGAGAGCGTCAACTCCGAATTCGACTGGTGGTTGAGAGTCGAAAATGGTGGGGTCGTGCATCATCGGCAAATCTGTGGCGTCGGAATAATACTGCGAGTCCTGCATAGGATCATTCATCGTAACGTCTGTGTCTTTGGGTTGTTTGGGCAGGGAGGTGGGGCCGGCTTGCGAGGGAGATGAAGGCGATAGAGTAGACTCCTTAGTGGGGACACCCGGTGATAGGTCCACAGTGTCTCGAGAAACGGAAGTGGGGTCGGAGTTGTGTTGTTCAGTGTTGTCTCCGGTTAGGGCGTCGACAACGGACGAGGTGGGCACACACCCCACGTCACGGATATCAGAGGACCCTGACGGTTGTGTATCGGTAACGTGCTGCTGTATAGGGCTATGAGATTGGTTCAAGTCGAATTCGGACTCGGCCGCGGCTGCTGGAGGTGGCGAATCGCTCGCACCTGAAAATTGCGTTCGAGACCGAAGTTAGCCCAGAGAAGCGGTAAAGACACGATATAAAATGACCCACCAACAGGCAGTTCACTTTGATTAGAGGTCTTGTCCCCCTGTGACGACCCTTGTAGCGTCTCGGTTGGATTTGAGGAAGGAAAAGATGACGCTTTTCCGGCCTCTGATGGGGATGATGGCCGTGATGCAGAAGGTGGTGGTGCGGTAGAGACTAGACTCGAGTCTGGGACAGGTTGGGTAGATTCCTGACTATCCTGGTCCGAATTTTCAGGGAGATTTGGGGAGTCTTGAGTATTCGTGGTGGGGATCGGGTTGTCGACGGTGGTCGGGGAATCGCTGTTCGAATCTGGGCCAGTGACAGTGCCATTGACCCGACCTTCACCCTCATCGTTCGACTGAGGTTCTGGTGGCTGGACTTGAGGCTGGAGGTCGGGATGGACGTCCTGGGTTGGTGAATCGTGTACGGGGGCGTCGAGGGCGATGGGAATGGCAGGGGGTAGGAGGGAAGTGCCCTTTGGATTGCTGGAGGGGATCTGGATGTCGAGCTGGGCATCGACGAGGGATGGGGAAGAGATGGGAGAGGAGCGATCGAACATTGGGTGGGTAATGAAGTGATCAAGATGTTTTGGCTAGTGCCGGGGAGGGTGATGTTGAATGCTGGGCGGCTATCTTGAATCGTTGGCTGGTGATGCTCCGTCTCCCTGGCGTGTCCTTTGGGACTATACAAGTCGATGAGGGCGTCCTCTGGGTGTACTCGTTGTCGTTGCTCAGTGTTTTTGGCGGCGGTTCAACTCAAGTGCGGCCTCCTCATTGGTTTGTTGTTCCTTCATCTCCGCTTCCTCCGACCGCTCCTCGCCGCTGCCGACGACGACGACGACGGACGACACAACACTCTCGACTAAAACTACGATCTCGATTCCTGTCTGGAGCTGATCAGTGCAAGGGCCCTGACGGCGGTGCTCCCTCTCGACATCTGATTCTCTCGTGGCGGCGAATCACACGAAGGTTTTGCTTCCCTGGCACGCCTTCCGCAAAGGTCTGCAGATCATGTATGAAATCTCTGCAGGATGCCTGCTTAACCTTGTCCCTTCCCGCACTTCTGTCCCTTGCCCCGCCTGTGCCGCTTCCTCAGACCGCCTCCCACTCCTGGACAGTCCTTTGTTCAGCCATTCACAACGTCCCACAGGCCATTCTAGACACACAACTGCCAAATGTACCTTTTGGGGCCAAGTGATGACGAGCTCTGTTCGCCTGCACCGCTTTATCCGCATCACAGGCCTCCTGCGCTCACTCTGCGTGATGGCGTTTTACGCAACTTTGTTGGCCGTATCCGGTGACTTGCACAATCTTATCAAGCCCAGACGTGGCAAAAGTTGACGTTAAAATTCAGCTGTCGGCCACGCATGTCGCCCAAACTTTCCGTGCATCATCAGACTCACTCTACGAGCCGTGTTCCTCTACATAGCGTTTTTGCGGGGCACCTCGCATGCGGTGGCCTGTACTCATGCGGATCGAGCCACGGCTAATCGTTCAGCGACCATGCGCGGTGCAATGTAGTTGTGATCGCGCAGCGGGCTTCTGTGCCATAGCGATGTTTGGCCCATGTTGCAGCGCACTTTACTATTCGGAGCATGAAAAACACCATCATAACAACGCAAGGTTAATTTTACCCCGACGCTAGACCTTATTCTCGATACTTAATCAGCAACGGTGCAGCACACAACATCCTCCAGCCTTCGTCCTTTGTTCCAGATCTCCCAATCCACTCAATGTGATGGATCAGGGCCATGGAGACTGCCGAGTGAGTTCTACCCGGACTCTCCGCCTCGGATATCTCCAGCTTCTTGTGCATATGCAACTTTGGAATAGGAGGGAAACATGCCGGGTAATGCAACACCGTCATGGATAAAATACCAACCCCCGAGGCTCAGGCTCTTCCCAGTGGAAGAGCTCTTGCACCACAAGTGTGTACGTCATTAGCTGCTCTTGTATCGCCTACGAGACAAAAACTTTATGTGATGTGTTTAATTGTAAAAGCCATGACAACAAGATGCTTGAACGCAGACGTGATAGTGGGAAGGTAGATTGTTCCACGGTTCCAACCCTCGGGCCGTTTGTATTGCTTTCGTCCAGAACGAGACCTGTCCAGGTCAACCCCATGCGCTGCACATTTCCAATGCACATTTCCAAATAGCCCTAGTAACGACCTTGGCTCTACCATGTATCCGAAACTATATCCGAAGCATGGAAAGGAGCGCTGCAAAGCGCTTGCTGACACATCACCTTGGGTGTTCTTGGCACAATTCCACACAGCTTTGGTCCACACGCATCCCTCTCTGACCTCACTGTGTTGGTCTCGGGTGATATTCACCCTGACGCTGTTCGCGGATCCGTCGACACCGGAGAACAGCACGACCAAGACCCTCCTCGCCACTGGCCAAGTCATGCTACGTCAGTTCCTGGGCCCGATGCCATAGGCTTTAAGGCGACCCGGATAGGCTTTCATTGGGCGCTTACAAGCTCTGCCTCCAGTCTCACAATACGGTAAATCAAGTGCATGGGTTGGAGATACAAATGGAAAAGAAATTTGTAAAAAAAGGAAAGAAAAGAAATCAACGGTACCATTGGAAACAAATAAGCAAAAAAGAGGATTGCAGCGAATTGCATGTGAGAGCGACCCAGACGATGACAGAAAAACAACGAGAGGACTTAGAATAGCTGAGAGAGGGGAGAGACGTATAGAGATGGACGACATTGTGCGTCTAGAGTTGGGCAGCAAGATAAATCATTCAATAATACGCGTGACCAGTTCGTTGATCCATTTGATCAGAGGGAGAGACCTAGCAGGCGGGAGGAATTGGTGGTTGTTTGCAAGTCCTAGCATTCCAATTTGCTTGAGCGAGAAAAGGTGGTTGGTCGACCCGTTTTGCATCGCGGCCATGAATGTGAGGGATGAGGGCTTCCTTCCGTCTCCCGCGAGTTGTTCAGTGACGGCGATTCGGAATATGACACCGCACGCTTCTAGAATCCGTGGGTTCTTGGAGGAGGATAGTATGTCGTTTATCTTCTCCATAAGTCCCTCATACCTACCAATAAGCGAAATCGTTAGCAAAGGTATCCAGATCCAACCAAACCGTCACCTACGCGAGGGCGACCACGTCAGGATACTCGTCCGCTATTGAGGCTAGCAACGTAAACAACAGCTCTAGCTCCTTTCCATTATGGGCACTGTTCGCCATTGCGACGAGGAACGAGACGACCAAGAGAGCGTTGGTCCCGTCCTGCACGCCCAGCACCCCAAATGGCACCTTCGGCAGAGCCTCCTCGTCTTCCTCCTCAACCGAAGCCGACGTCACGTCTCTGACCCACGAAGAGCCCACACCAGCCTCCTCCAGTAACTTCTTGTAGTCGGAGATGTTCCGCGTCAACGGCAGCAATGCGACGAAAAAGCCCAGCGACTCCGGTCCCACAGGTCGGTTGTCAGGTGCAATGTCGAGGTTTTGTGGCGTCATGGACGACATCCGTAGGAGAGTATGGAGGACTTCGACAGCGGCATCGGTAGTGGGAGGATGACGAACGCCCTTGAAAATGGCTGTAGCGAGAGAGAAGGAAAAGCTTGCGTCGAACGACAACCCGAGGACATTATCCAATTGCGACGATATGTCCTCGAGAGGGTCACGGGCAGCCATCAACACTCTTGGCAAGTCGTCTGTTTCAAATGCCCCCTGCCCCTGGAGCGTTTCCAGGGTGGCCTGCAGGAGCCGCGCGGATTCGGAGAAGAGGGAGATGTAGCTAGACTGGATGAGAGCGATGGCCAGCCAGAGTATCTGAGCCAGATATCGGGAGTTCTCCGGCAACCCTGGGACCACCTTCCGAATGCATCGGAGCATGCTCACCACTGCACTTGTATCCGTCTCGCTTGATGTTGCCAAGGCTGTCCTGAAGGCGACGAGAATCTGGTAAAGAAGGTCGTCGTCCACGTCGGATGAAGCCAAAGTCCCCAGCACCACAAACGCCCTCGATTGGATGTATGCGGACAGCTGGAACGCCGTCGATGTGACCAAACCTACCCAACGTGCCCGCCACACGTTTGCAAGGCCTAGAGAATGGTTGGATGAAACGAAATGATTTATGGTTCGAAGGGACAAGCGTACCAGTTGTTTGTGCTCCCGCGTCGACAATGTCAAGCAAAAATAGGGTGATCTTCTCCAAGCTGTCGACAGAAATCTGCTCCGTCGCGTTATCTATCAGCGTATACTCGCTACTAGCGTCTTCTCGAGCCAAGCCAAATAGTCGAAGAACGTCTGGTTTGAAGCAATCCCGGAGGGTGCGCCGTAGGCGATCTTTGCTGACCTCGTCGTCGGTCCTCATGACGCAGAGCGATTGCACTAGGTTGGTCACCATGCCATGGACAGCGGTCCTCATCACTACCGGCCCTGTCGATACGATCATAGTAACGAGATGGAGGACTTCTGGCACGAAAAGTTGGGTTTGGATCGGGACGCGAACGTTGTACATGACAAGGAGTGTCAAGCGAGTGAGAGCGGCAACTTCGTTCCAAGCAGGGTTCTCCACGAGCGTTTTGGTTGGCCTTGTCAACGTCTTGCCAAGCACCTATTGTCGAACAGCGTCAATACCCATGTCACATCATGCGTTCGGTCAAGCTTACTCTACGCAGCTTAGCAAGCACCTTTCCTCGCACGTTGATTGAACCAAGAACCACCAGCGTTTCGGCAATCGCCTCGCAGCGCCGTGAAGCGATGCCACCGTCAATGGCAGTCCTGAAGAGTTCATCCAACGTAATGTTGATGACCCGGTTGTCCAACTTGGCCACTTCAGACCACATAAGTCTCTGAAGCATTGGGAACATCTAAGACAAGCCGTCACCATTCAGCATTACGGAATCGCCGTGACGATATGAAATGCGCACCTCGTGGTAATTGTACGTTATGTCGATCATAGAACGGATGGCGTCACGTAACTTGGCCCCAGAATGCTCATAGTACGATACGGTGGGGTTCTGGAAACCCGACAGGTTTTGGACCCACGGGTTGATATACTGGAGACAGACCGCCTTTTGGGTAGGACTTGATTTCTTGAAACCGACGAAGAACTCGGATAAAAGGTCCAATGTGAGCTGAGGTGCGAATTTCGCTGCTCTCTCGCTGAACGGAATGGCAAACGCAGCCGGGTTGCTCGGGATGAAGGCCCCTGCCAAATCCGAGATGAGAAACGGTGCCCTACTGCAGGGTATTGTACGTACCATCTGTCGGAAGCATCAAGACATCGTCGCACTGAAGGTGCTTGCACACAGCACACAGCAAGTCGTAGGCTGCGCCACGTAGATTTTCATCGTCACTGGTAACGTTAAGGAGGCCGACATTGAGAAGAGTAGCGGTCAGGTTTCCGAGCTGAATGGGCCGCTCCATGGACGTCGAGCTTCCATCAGCCTTCAGTTTGCCCTTTGCGGTCCGGATAGCCTGCGGGGTGCGAATAAGTACCCGCCCGTGCTTTCGTCAGTCTCAGATCCACGCACCTTTACAATGGCGTCACGAGTTGGCGATGAGAAATACATGGTTCCACCTGTTCTGTTTCTGCGTATCACAAACTCGTTGACCTCATGACCCGTCGAGACATTGTACACGTCATCCACGTCAGTGAGTAAAATAATCTCGGTCAGTTTGCACGCCGAGCTTCCCCAAATTTGCTTCGGCTTCGTCTACCAAACCAAAGTGGAGTCAGGAACATCAAGAGAGGGGTATTATGCTATGTTTCACCGAAGTTATCCTGAGATGTGTTGCGCCAACTTGTAAGGAGATCGGAACACTCATCCTATGTCTATCTAGTTTCTTGACCTCCAAGAATGTCTCTTTGGCTTCCCTCTCTAACCCAACTAGATATACGCGAGTGAGCCATCCGATATCAATATGCGAGTAGGGTACGAAGGAGATATAGCATACCAGGATACGACATCAGACCGACGACCGTAGAGTGAATCATTGGAAGTAACTCGGCGACCGATGACACAGCAACGACATGCTTCGATACATTCAACGCTGCGAGAGTGTCAGCCCCTACCCTGCCAAGTATACGAATACACCCACATGAAAATAGATGGTAAAGCTTGCGTAGGAACTTCTGTGAATATGTGTTCGGGTTGAGAATGTAGGTAGTGCTCCAACGTTGGATGAAATCCCATGGTGCAAGCTCAAGGAAGAACTTGAACCACTGTATAGGTACTTCGGATGTCGATGTGAAGCTTGTGCAATCGACTATAAGATCGAATTGTCCATTGCTTTCCGCAGACATAAGAGTCTACCACACATCTCAGTTCGTGAGCTCCTGTATGACGAATCAGAATCGTTGAACGCACCTTGAATATGAATGCGGCGAGGAGCTCTAAATCGACCGTTTCGACGTTGAGTTTGTGTAGCGATAAAATGAAGACCGGACTTCGATCCTGTGGTGGAAATGATCAGTGATACACCCTGAATATTAGGGTTGGTTGGGCGTACTTGAGGGGCAGCAGAACCAAGGAAGATTTCTTTGACGCTGTCCATGTTGCGGTGTCCGTTGCGTTGTAGGAAGTCTTGGAAGAGTGCATGCTGGGCGGAGGTCATAGCACTTGGCTTCGGAATCTCCAACGGATCTCCAATCTCCACCAGAGTAGCGCAGAGAACATCCCACGTTTGCTTCCCTCCGGCGGGAGTCTGTTCGGCGTCACGGGCCGACGGAGTGCTCGGATAGCTGAGCAACTCCTTCCCTACCTTATCTGTGTTGGCACGAAAATACCGATGGAGCAGCATGTGGTCCGTTTCATCATATGCCATGCCGAGCCACTCAAGTTGGTCTGCATCCCCTGGCGCCGGCACGTATTTCTAGGATTTAGCAAGTTTAGCGTCCATCCATTCTGATTAATGAGGGAGTTCCTCACCAGGACATCACTCAAGAAGCGAGTTACTGGCATGATGTTGCTGGTAAGGAAACTATTCATGCTCATCATGAACGCTTCCTTTCCGAACAAGATGTTATTAGCCAGGTTCTGAATGATCTTCGTGATGAGAACTAGCCCTCGGTGGATAGCCGGATTATCGGCGGGAAGCTCGATATCCACCGATGAAGGTGACACGATTGTGGGGCAAATGAAACTGATATCGTATTAGCACAGACAATAATAATGGCGTCGTTAGTGGGATTTACCGGAGGAATATGAAACCGCCCACAGCGGCATACTTGGCTTCAGGGTAAATAGCGGTTCTAGAGAGAGCAAGTCAATTACAGCGGTAAGTCGCTTTTGAAGAACGCTTACACCGTGACGGCGATATGGTGACAGATTTCTCGGAAGATTCTGCCAAAGTTTGGGGTATGAAATGGAAAGACACGGTTCGAGCTGAAAGGATCGCTTACGTCGGCAATATTGCGACAGAGTTACAGATGACATCCAGAAACGCTTGGCAGATAACCTTGAGGTTTCGTTCATTCTCTTCCACGTCCTCCCCATCACGCAACCGAGACGGGTCCAATTCATAGGAGTGACCAGGCGGCATGGCGGACATCTGGGTAATCATGGGTAACAGCAAGGATCGAAGGTAATTGTATCCGTGTAACCTTGCGAAGGCGGAAAGTAACCTGGTGCACATGGAGTTGCCGCGGAATAGTGATGCCTCGTCGGCTACAGGTTTTTCGTCAGCAACGCAAAGTCAGCTGTGATCGACAAGCTTACTCGTTGCGCCAACTTCCCGATCTATCATGGCTTTAAGCAACGCTACGAGAGAACCTCGAGTGTCAAAAATGTTCAGTAGCACCCCGATCATATCGTCAACATCATTTTGAGGGCACGTTTCGCAGATTGCCAATGCCAACAACATCTATACAGAAGGTCAGTCGAGGCACCTTCCGTCCAACGGTGATTGTCTCACATCAGGCGCGCGAACCATCTGCGGAAGATGGGGTCAATTTGAGCCACAGCAGTCACCGTCGAACTCACCTCGCAAAGTCGGCTATAGCGGTCGTTATCCTCCAAAGAATTGATTGCGACCAGGCTAGTCTCCTGCTGCAGCACGCGAGCGAATGTATGGACAAAGATACGACGTGCGCGGGGATCCTCGTTGTAGCCCATTGGTAGACAGTGCTTCAAACCAGCTTCCATGTTCGAACTTAAGAGGTTCGTCAAGCCTGAGATGATGAGCTCGCGCAGGGTATGCTGTTCTTTGAAAGTCGGTCGCGCACGCTATATCCAATGATCAGTTACATGCTCTGGAGCAGGTAGAGCCGTGTAACATACGACATTGCCGCTGGATACGCTTTCGGCGTCTGCTGCCTCGCCCTTCGTGAACCATGCGTCAGCACCCACGATTTCAGTCACTGACGAGTCTTACCTCTTTCCACTTCACCAATGCCTTGGAGAAGAGGTTGAAATAACGATAAAATAAGCGTGACTGGACATGGACAGATTCCGAGCGGGTGGTTCCATCGACAGGCTGGAGCTGTAGCCGTTCTAAAAGCTTCACGATCGTCCTAAGGCAAGCGATGTCGAGATCGCCCTGCATGCGAACCATCCCCTCTCGTTCAGGATACGGCCATTCGGGTATCTAACCCACATAGTAAGATACAGCGACGGAGAAAGCAGCTCGGACTTACACTTGTATCAAACGCCCACTCTGCAACGATATCTAGCAAGGTGTTTCTCAAGGAGACCTCCTTCCGCAGAGGCAAGATATCCCGTTTAAGGAATAAGCTATCCAACAAGCCGGCAAGCTTCATCTTAATCCGGATGGCAATAGGCGAAGTCCCAGAACGATGAACAAAACGTGTAAGATGTTGAATCATCCGGCCAATATCGACCGTGATATGAGCGGTTTCGTTGATGTTTTGGATGCGATCAAAGATCAAGCGGAGGACGATGATGCACTAGGGGGGGTATTAAGCTTTGCAACTCATTCGAGAGGTCGCAATAATTACCTGTTCAATGAAGATCATGTCACCTTCTTCCCAAGCAGGTTTCTGCTGGTCAAAGATCTTGGTCATAACCCTAGTAATCATTGATGAGCGACGAGGGATGTGGAGTGAAAAAGCGAACCTACGTATCCACGTAGGTGAAAAGAGCGGGAAACAGGAGCGGATGTAACTCCATGCCCAGCGCGTCCTTAATCGTTTGTCGTGCGGAGGCACTCTCAGCCGCGCAGAGTTCAACAGCTTGTCCAATGAACTGCTTGACGAGCGCTGAGGACATTTTCCCGCCTTTCTGGAACCGCGAAGGCAGGTCGCCCACGTCGACTACATCGGAAAGGGGTGGAAGGGATTGGTCATCGACAAGACAGCATCCACCAAATGACACTAGGAAAAAGGTAACATTCTGCCAGTCCTATGAATGGGACGTGTCAGGTGCAAGAAGCCAGTGTCTTCTAACGGTCTCCCTACGGACCTCTTGGCTGCTCTTCCTATCCGCTGGTCGCGGCAAGCTCGGATTCTGATCAGATTCATCAGGCGGACGACTAATCCAAAGCCACCTCCGGTAGCTTTCTTCCCACACCGCAACATTGACGTTATTCGGGAAACACATAGTCTGCAGAATCTTTCGGATTCGCTTCTGCATCGCCATTCGTCCTGCGAGCATCATGTTGGGCGAGCCCTTCACGTAGAACGGATACGATGTAACTTACCGGTCACAACGACGTTGGTATCTGCTAATGCGCGATACGCAGCCTCTCGCGCTCTTAATTCCTCCGGGCTCGCATTCTTCATCGGAATGATTCCGTCCTTCTCCATTTCGACTAACCTCTTCAAGCAATCCGCGGCAAGCGAAGGAATATCCATCTGGGAAGACGTGAGGGACAGAACCAAGGCGATCTCGGCTAGTGTGAAGGCGGACGTGAGCTGTGAAGCCGTAGGGGAGCCTTCGGCCTTCAAAAGCTACAAGAAACTCCATTGAACCACGGGTTCGAGGTTCCGAAGATCAGCGCTCACCGGTGCCGCTTCCCGTTGTATCGTCATAACTTGGTTCAGGATGGTGAGAGCGTTGCGGTCCTCCTCGAAAGAATCGTGAAGGTCCAGTAGAAGAACGGACGCCGCAGCAGTACCACTTGCCCTGGGTAAGATTAGATGTCAGGATTGGCTAACCCAGAATCAAGAGGCACATACCCAGTATGTAGCAAATGTGGACGGCTTTCTTCAAACCATGGATCGCCCTGCTCCAGTCCTAAAGCGTACGTGGCGAGTTCCACGTAAGCTTTAAAGAGTCCCATACGGATCGCCTTGTCATTAGGTAGTGCAAATAACTTGATTCCCTCCGCAAGCAAGGCCTCGTAATCCGGATCGTTCCTCGTGACGCCACAAAACACGAAACCTGGGTCAGCCCGCCAGAGCAAGAACATGGTCAAAAGCAGCTGCTCCCGATCCCCAAAGCTTTCCTGATTGTACCGCTTGGCGATAGGCCGACGTGTCTGCATACCGGGGACTTCCGGTTTTCGTGACATAGCAGACTAAGGACGGGGGATCAACTCCCCATTCTTTGATGACACTACGTGAAGTCAAACGTACCCTGACTATTGCTCTTGTACGCGCTGCAACCAAGGAGTGCAACGTAGAGACGGGCGTCTGACTTGGGATTTTCCCGGTCTTGGAGGATAGTTCGACTCAGCAGTTGAGAGAGGTAAGGGGCGTGCGCACCTCCGTAACAAGCGTAAGACAAGCCTTCAGTACACACGTTTTCACAGCATCAGAGCGCTCCGGAGCAATGCAAGCGGGGAAGATCGTTTCAAGCGCCACATCATGGCTGAACCGGTAGATAGCAACCAAGGCGTCCGCGTAGAGGTCCACATCTATCATGTCCGACGTTTCGTAAAACGGCTTCATCGGGAGTGAGGGGCTGAAGATTCTGTGCTGGGGTAGAAGTAATGTCAGAATGTAATAGCATAGTTGATGGGATACGACCCACTCTAAGGTCATCGGCGAGCTCTGGTGCAAGTGTGCGCAATGCCGTCCCGTCGAATTCAGCTGGCAGATAGGCAGCAGCCTTGCAGAGATCAATGAGGCACACCATGGCGATCTCTGCAGTCTTGGAAGTCGAACCAAGAGATTTGACAAGAGTATCCACGAAGTTGTTTTGTTGCTGGAAGAATAATTAGCCACACGGTGTATATAACTAGCTGCGTGTGGGCAACCAACCTTCTTTGATTTCGGTAATCCCACTGTTGCTTGCTTCAGACGATCCGGACTTGCCGCGAGTAGTACAGCGAGCGTGGGCCAGAACGCGCGCTTGCTCTGATTCTCCGTCATGTTATGTAGCATATCAAAAACGCGTTCTGGTGCTCCATCCAGCCGTCGAACGCCCCTGAAAATGTCGAAGAACTCGTTCGGGAAATACTCGATCCAATTCCAGAAAGCCGTGCGCAGTGCAATCGATACAGCACCTTGCGCCTCGCGCTTCATGTTGAGGAGAAGCGAAGACAGCTCTGGAAGCAATGGGCTAAGTTAGATAGCATGTTTCTTCTACCATTTATGCTTACCTTGCATAACTTGAACCAGCTTCGTTCGATCCAGAGCGCTGCACGCCACAAGCTTCATATCGACCATGTCGGGCGTGTCCTCATGTGTTTGGGCGAGATGGTGGATCTTGTTCCGAATCTTTGCGAAAACGACCGTCCAGTTCGAAGAGCTGAGGTGGAAAACTATTTTTCCGGCGTACTTGGAGATGAGCCAATTGATGGAAGACGGAGAGTTGGACACGGTAAGTGGTGTGGGAGGCATGAGTGTAAGGGAGGGGGTTGGATCTGATGGAAGGGGCTGAGCGGACTCTGGTATGGTGTCGGGCATACCGCCGTTCACGTGGACGGTCTCAGAGGTAGCGTAGGACGAGGAGATGGATAGCTTTGCGGAAGGATGCCGGGCCATTCCGTTCCCTCGGAGTGAGTTTGAGCTCGGGCGGCTCCCCAGGAAGTGGCGGTTGGCTTTCGAAGACGTGATGTTTGTTTGGGGCCGTATGGAGGGCGGCAGGGGCGACACCATTTCCGGAGGTTGAAAGTCCGGAAAGGCCACAGAATGCATATGGCCAGAGGTCTTGGGTCTGTCGCTAACTGAGGCAGTTTGCCGCAAGAAAAGTACCATGACGCTCAACGCGTACTTCGCGACCGCGTCCTCGAGCCGCGGAGGTTCGACCCAATCGGGCCGGTGCACTTCGTCTGGTGATGCAACATTTTGGCGTGGTCGAGGTTTGGGAGCTGATGGACCAGGTGAGTCCTTCCCATCTGCCTCCTCTCCCAGCGTCTCGCGATGACACTCCCAACGGTAAGTCATAGCAGCGGATAGCACTTTGAGAACGTATAATTGCGAATGTAGGACATCCAGTGCAATGTTCCCTTCATTGTCAACAGCGGCGGACTGAGGGTGTTGGCTATCAGCACAGGGGTGGTTGCCCAGAGGCAGGCAGGCAACCCACTTTAGTAATGCGTTCTAATAGGTCGCTCAGCGAATGCATAATAAGTTCTAGTCGTTGCCGTGCGATCTGAAGAAGAGTTTCAACAAGTTGCTGGATGGCTTTATCTGCCTCGAGGGCTTGTAGAGTAATGCCAGAGTGACATGGGAGCTTCGAGACTGTCAGGACCTTGGGGATATATAACCGAGGAAGATGGACATACTCGTGAGCTGAGCCTTGATATTAATGCTCCTACAATCTTTTCTTGTGCAGAGTTCCCACTCCAGCCGTGTGAGACGGGAGATGCCATAATAGCCGGGATCGTTGTCGTCGACGGAGATGGGAACATTGGGCTTGATTCGGTGGGTCGAGGTGTATGAGACTGGAGCAAAGATGAATTGTTTTGAGTAGATGGAGATATAAGTGAAGCACGACGGATTGGCATTTGATAACGAAGGCGAGGACCGGTAGTGCGCTAACCTCGTTCGTAGTGCCCGCACCCCCCAGCAGCTACAACCGCAATCCGAGTTAACCGTTGAATTGATCAAAACAGCGCATACTTACCAGCCCGGAGAAGTGAATCAGGAGGTCGTTGTTGCCCTGGGGAGGATGGGTGATAGGAAGCCTGACCTTTTGCTCTAAGGCGGTCGAAACTGGAATGTACTGAGCAAACAAAGCCAACCATATGTTCGGCATCCATATATGGATTTTCTGCGTTTTTCTGGCAGAATTTGAACCTAACAGGTCGTATGCCGGTCTCAATACTTGTGTACATCTTATAACCTCTTCGGACGCATCGAGGAAGGCAATAGTCCTTGAATTTCCTGCATTATCCGACTTGCATTCTCAAAGCAATCTTTCAACTCAAGGTCACAATGTCTTGTGTCAGTGTTCAGACTTATATCCCCTTGGAAGGTGAATGGAGCTGTGGCTGGATCCGATCGAGCAGCAAGGAAAATATTTCGGAGTGAGCTCCTTGAATACCAGAGGGTGGACGACATGGATTCCGCAGTTGGGTCTCGCCTCCATGGATTGATGTGCTTAGGCCGAGCGGTATGTACCTATCTTGGGAATGCGCGGCACCGCGGGTGGAAGCATAGCGCTTGACAAAGTGTGGGGATGTCGGAGTTGCGCACTCGACCGAAAGGGAGGAATTGCGGGCGCAGCGAAGCAACTCGGAGCAAGGAAGACCGTCCATTTTGAACTCCGGGACCCGCTTAACGTAGCAGGAGTGGAGAACACCCTAACAATATGAATTTCTTGTCTATGAGAGTTGAATCTCTCCTCGTGGTTGCCGGGAGTGCACACCAAGCTGTAGGCAGGTCGGATATAAGCTAAGGTGCCACGATATGTGGCCCAGAGTAAAGGACCACCTACTTGACATAGACAAAAAGTACCCAACACGATGTAGCCCAAAGCAGCAAGGTAGCACACTGTTGCTACTGCGCTGCCGTCGTCTGGGTCATGCGTGCTACCCATCAGTGCTTCCCACTGTGATGCCAGCGTTCGAAACGGTTGAAAGGCAGGACGGTCATGACATTGAGACAAAGAGAATATATCATCGAACCGCGTTTCATGTGCCAGTCGATGGGAGAGAACTCACGTTGTGAGAGAAACCATAGCCAAACACTGTGCACCGACCACAGGGGGGAATTCAGCACGACGTCGCGTGGCACAACGACCACAGAAACTTGCCTGTGAGAATGAGGACCCCAAACACGGATATGATCGTGTATGTAGCGGCGTTGAAGGAGCTAACGAGGGGTTGCATGCTTGGTCTGGGGACGAATGTAAGGAACGAACGGCGCACGGCGACTTGCGGCGTTTAGCATCCCGACGTGCCGTGGGTATCCGCCACCGCTCCACCACTAGCTGAATGTTACGCGTCGCCCCCTTTCGACACTCGCAGCTCTCTACACGATTCATTTCGACATATTTCGTTGGAAGAACGAAACAGATCCCCTCCCACTCCGCTAGCTCGAAGCTATTTGCTGATGCGGCGGCGGAAGAGGCACTGAGCCCCGACCAGAACGCGTCACACGGCAAGAATGGACACGCTCTTCCTCAGCTCCGAGAACGAAATTGGGATGGCGATGAACCTATGGAAGATACTGTACTTCGGATGTTGGTCGATAAGTACAAGCCTATGCGTACCGGTGTTATCAGGACAGCAGACGAAAAGCTCAAGAAGGAAGTTTCCAGCAGCACTCCGTCCTCAGAATATTTCGATAGCCCACTTTCTCTCGATTCTTTACCACCGTTACAACTACCTGCCAGTGGAGTATCTGGTCCTCTGAAAGGTGGTCGCTCGAAATCCTTGAACACCATCGATCCAGACGATGCAAAGGCCCGTGCGGAATACAGGCGCGCTAAGAAGCTAGATGAGGGTCCTAAAAGAATCGGATCTGCCCGGGAGAAAAGCTTTGACTATCGGATAGGAAAGGTTTTGGGTACGATCACCCCTGACTCCTCGACAAGTTCCTCAGAAGCCGCAATCACGGAGGAACCACGACGACCCAATCCTGCGAGTGTGAAGGGATGGGCTGCTTTGATCGAGGATCGAATCGAGGTGAGCCACCAATGCTACTGCCACAGCGAGCGACAAGTTTTGAAGTACCTTGTGTCCAGAAAGCTAGAAGTTCGGGAACTTTTGACAAAATCGAAGGGCGAGGTAAACCCCTGAAGCAGCATAGCGACGAGGGGAATCCGTTCATCGCGAGAGAGGAGTTTTTGATGAACAGGATCATACAGCGTCAAGGGGCTGCTCCACCATGGGTGGAGATCCAGGGGGGTATGTTAACTACTCTGAAAATTTTATGATATACCGTGCTTCTTACCGTTTCGCATAGAACTTGAATCGCACATACGATCGTTCCGCGAGGTGTTACGATCCAACTGGGTGCGGCAGGCCACGAGGACGATTTTACTGAACCTCCCCCCGCCGCCGTACCGAAGACGACCGCCCAGCCTGACAAAGGAGTCGGTCGCAGCGATGCGAGACCCGGAATGGGAGCAACGGGAGGGATCATATCATGATGCTGCACTCGCCGAGGTCAACGCCCAGATTCGCCGTCACAACGGAATTGCACCGTTCGCAGCCCGACGAGGCTACCTCATGCGAAAATACGAACTCGAGCGATGCTATCGAGAGAGCGCGGAGGAAATCATCCAGAGCATCGACGAAAAACTCTCCGACGGCACCCTCGTTAGGCGCCTGGAAGGGTTCGAAAACTCTGATACAGGCCTTTCAGGCGTGGATACAGGCAGTCTTGGGTCATTTCGACTGTGGGAGACGTTGAAGAGGCTTGCCATCAGACTCGTGGCGGGTCCAGCTGCAAGATCGTCACGATTCCGAAACGACGCTTCGACAACGTGAGGGAAACCATTGTTCTGGAATTCCGGATATCACGCCACCTCCATCTCCCTCCGATCCTCGTCAAAACCATTCCAAAGCAGCACATTCCAACAGCTCAACAACCTTTTGATACGTGTAGAAATGCCGTTGTGTTGAAGAACCAATTAGAGTGAGGCGGGGTTGTCTCAGCACGCACCGCGTACCCTGAATCAGGGAATTACACAACGAGGCGAGGGTGCGCATCCGTTGTCTTTTGTTGTTCGTATGAACACAACACGAGGCGCGGCGATGGTACGGTGGACGGTTGGCGTGTGATTGGCCGGTATGAACGCCCCAATCGTCTTCCGATCCGTCCTATAGGCTCTGTCAGAAGACCGCTCCCCCGCCCATCCCCATCTCGCATAATCAAAAAGTTCACTTCTCAATCCGCCTCGTTGCTCGCACAATTTCATCCTCCGCGTTGCCCCTTGGCTGCGTGCTTCCCAGATAAAAGGCGGTCAAACGCTTCCCAACCTTGATCCTCACAGTCCCGTTCTACCCCCAACCCTCCTCTCACCACTCCAAGCTCTAACCCACTTCGCTCGCAACTACTATCAATGGCCCACGAAGCTGACTTCCTTGTGAGTAACCATCGTCCATTGCCGTTTCGGTCGTCTCTTGGGCGCTCACCGTCGACATTGCAATTCCAACCAAACCAGGCCGGTGACGTCGTCTCCGTCAATGTTCCAAACTACGGTAAGCGTGAGGGCCTTGTGATCGGCACCTACAACGACCAAGCTGTACGTAGATTTCATGTTATCGTTGTTGTTCGCTTGTGGCTGGACAACGCTATTTCTCGTAGGGCCGGCAAATTGTTGAGATCCGCTTCGACCAAGGCCACAGCCACGACCACTACCACGCATGGTGAGGATTCTCATGTCGTCGCCGTTGCAAACCACGGACGCTCACACATACTCTCAGGCATCCCTTGGTCACTCGTGTTCGCAGATACGCAGGCTGGCCAAACTCATACCCCTACTACTACACCCCTCAGCGCACTCTCGAACGTCACGTCCACTATTACTAGTTGCCGCCGTTCTGTTTCTCGCCTAGTGTTGTCTTGGGTTGCCTTTCTTGTACATATTACTTCCACAGACTGATTCTGGTCAACTTATTGAATCCTGCTCGCACAATTATCTTGTCATGGGCGATGGTAGTCTATTCCGAGAGTTGATGAAGGACTAAACGACGAAAGCATGCGGTCAAGAAAATGCACAAGAACAATGAGTATATGCCATGAATGTACCGGGATCAGCAGAGAGTGGAATGCATGGTGGAGGACAAAAGAGAATCCATGGGTGATCAAGAAAGGATTATTAGTGTAAAGGGTTGTTTGCCGTTGAATGGAGCGTCTAATCTGATACCACTCGCCGCTTGGAGGCCTTGGAGCCAAGTTCCACTGCAGGACTCTCGTCTCGTTGCCGCTTTTTGGATTTCGGGGGCGATTGGTTGCGGTTCAAGAATTGGTTGGGGAATTGGGCAGGCGACATGCTCGACTCGGGCTGCAGTTCCCGAGGTGGGTTGGCCGGTGTTCTCGGGGGGCCTTTTGCCGTGTCAAACACAACTGCTTGTGGCGGTGGGGTTGAGTGAGTGAGGTCGGGCAGGGTTTTCAACACCTCGCGGAAAGCATCCTGGACAGCGTCCTTCTTACTGTAGAGCCGCCCAGGTTGTTAGAGTACGCAACTGGTGAATACAGTCAGTCGTACCTCTCATCTCTTGTGTAGCAACGAAGTATTAATTCTTGGAAATGCTGTGGACGCAAGTGGCCGGATACGTCCGGTCGTATGAAATCTATGGCTGGAATAGAAGTCAATATGATGGAACCACAATCCATGTAGAAGTAGACGTACTCTGGAAGGACTCTTTACCGTAAAAGCCGACGTATTCTAGGGGATCTTTTTCCTTCATGCCGAAATGCAACATGCAGAAATCAATGATCACGTCGTTCTGTAGACCCTGGTGAGTTTGAACAACAGCGATTTGGAAGACAAATCCGCACCTCGGTCAGTATTTCCTCGTCAACAACCGTTTCAGCATCCGTGTCCATTTCAGTATCTTGCGACAATGAGGGGACCTGGGTTGCGGGAAGAAGGTCTCCGGAGAGGGATTGTGTGCGCTCCATTGCCTCTGGTCCTTCCTCCGGGATGATTCCGAGTGCACGGCCTGGGCGTAGCCTCTTCGATGCCCGTTTCTCTTGCCGTCGCTTGACAGACATATCCGCAACAGCCTTTGGAGTTAGCTTATCTTGCCAAAGCTTCTTATACTGCCAGGGCAGGCACTTCTCTTCAACTCGCTATGCAATGAAACTAAGTAGGTTCCAGTGCAACATGGAGAAGAAAGGGAAAACTACCTTGGGCAGGATCCTCTTTCTGAGGTCCTTCATGATGGCCCGCGCCTTCTCGAGACGCTGGTACGGAAATCGGGATGTCAGACACAGCGTCACCACAGATTGCAAGTACGAACAGGATCCATGCTCCTCTCAACGTCCTCGAGTATAGAGTCCGTCATGTATAGGTACCTGCTGGGATCGTCGATGGAGGCTCCAATGTGATACACGGGATCTGCTTCAACGAGCACGTCCACAATCATCTAGAAACGAGCCGAGTAAGAGGGGTAACGGGGCATAGACAAGTGTCTCACGTGTTCAATTGCTTTTGCGGTCTTGTGGTTGTAGAAGCGCTTGTGCAGAGAATAGCGAGAGTACACCAACTCGTAGACCGATTGTGCGTCCTTCCAGTTATAAGCAATTGTATCACGCACGACTCGGGCAGCTTCGATAAGGCTAAGAGGTACGGTGAGCCGTGAGTTGCATTGGGAATGAAAACAACTTCACCGAGATGTCACGAGAGTACAACCTTCGCCAATGGCCTTGGTATCCCGAGCGATATAATCCCACTAGGTACCGGATGATTAGTAATATGTCTAGACATGCAGTAGCATCGTACCTTGTCGACGTCGATCCCATTCCTCTTATTGGCAACTATTTCGAAGAGGAACTGTTTCTCGGGAGGGTTACTGGAGTTCGGAGTCAGTTACAGTATTTGGGATTAGTGATCCACGACCCACTGTCCAGCCGAGAGTCTGGGCTCTCCCCGAATGAGGTCCTTTATAAAGGCGATTCTGTCTTCACTCAGCGGAATGTCGTTCTCGCGCACGAGGGAGTCGAGCATCATCTCTGAAGCCTCCTCATGGCACCAGTGAGTCCCGTCCGGTCGAGGACCCCTAGGTCATGCGTCATTGGGAGTCATTCCGTCGGTAGTGCAACACGAACCTGATGGCGGGAATGACATAGTTGTCGAAGACATGCGAAAAGGGGCCGTGGCCGAGGTCATGACACAACCCAGCGATGGTCACACATTGGATGTCACGGTCGTTGATTCCTAGGCTGGGTTGACGCTGTTGAAGGTGCAAAACGAGCTTCCTGGCGAGGTAGCCTGTGCCTAACGGATCGTCGCGGTCGATCGCATCAGACCCTGGGGTGCGCAGTCATTGACGAGAGGCCGAGGCTTACCTAGGCAATGCTCGAACCTATTATGGGAGGCACTAGGGAACACGAAGTCTACACGAGGACGCCCGGCCGATAATCAGCGCTGATAACCCCACGGCCAGTGCAACCTCGCGCTTGTTTAGCGAGTTCACATACAGCTGACACCAAGTTGCTTGAGATATCGAAGCCGTTGGAATTGTGGGCTAGATGCACCGCGGGCAAAGAGGTCGTCAGTCCGGTTCGGAATTGAACTGCGTATCGACGGCATGACGCGCGCTCGACTCACGTGTCAATAATTTTGCAGATAAAAGAGTCGAATTTAACTGGAGATAGGTGGTGTTGTTAATTTGGGAGAGGTCGGTGGTGGAGATGCGCACTGACTAAAGTCATGCACCGAGTCCTTGAATGCCCGATAGTCTCTGGGATCCTCGTCCATGCAGTCAAGGGGATCAATGTCAGAGCTTGCCATTTTACGTCTTTTGAAGAAAGTGTGACCCTCAAAAAGGAAGTGTGAAGCGTAAAAACGTCAAAGGGGTCAGTGGGCGAAACCTGGAAATTCACGGCCTTGGAGGACCTGGGAACCTTCGGAGTTTTAAATCCTTTGCACACCCGGCATTATGGACCCAGGCAACATCCGCGAGGCAGCCGTCCAATCATGTTGAGCATCTTGCAACCCAATCAATAAATATTCGAAAATGTCGTCATATACTCGGGAACAGCGAAATCCGACAGAACTACGGTCATGAACGATCAATCGGTTCATCAGCCTCCCAGACCTCAATCCGGTTCGTTTTGTTCCTCCGTCGATCCACCCAACCAGCATAGACACTGAGGATAATCGCGAGGCAACAGGCAACGATGGTCATCCTCAAGCTGTCAATGTAACATTCCCTTCCCAGCGTGCAGATGAGTTCCGATGGAATTCCGCCTCGGGCAACTGGTGTAGAGGTAGGTGTGGGGGATCGCTTCGGTCGTGAAGCGTGGGCGTCATAATTCTTCCCAAAGGCTAGGGAAAAGATGTTACTCGCTAACGCCGGTGATATTGAAATGAATCCCCAATTCTGAAAAGGGCGAGTCAGTTCCTCGAATGGGTGCAGAGGAACATGAAAAAGCACTACCTGGCTGAAGTGGTTCAACCCGAACCATTCAATGGCCACCACAGGTAACAGCCCAAATGTACCGCCGTAGGCCAACCCGACGACTGTGGACGCCAACCATAAGTCCTTTACATCCTCGATTCCCATCGCAACCAATTGGGATATCAAGAATAAAACGGCGACCATGGTGACAAGATACACCCTCGGGGCCCCCGTGCGATTGTGGAAGAAGTCGGCGGAGGCACCTGGAAGCCATATGAGGACAGCAAACAACTGGAGGGAAAGGGCATACCAATGGCAGCACGTCCGAAGCAATTCCCAAGGCTGGTGATTGATACTTGGGAAGCCTGAATTTTTGACCCCGCGTGCTCATCCCATGTGCCATTGTCGTGAATAAACAAAGCTTGCGTGATTGAACCGACGTTGTTGATGTACATCAACCCCGTACCGCTCACTGTCAAGGCGGAGTTAATGGCTGCGACTCAGGTAGGATCGCAACACTCACATAGAGATAGGATTCCAAAGATCAGCCAAAATTCGCTGGATTTCAGAAGCTTCACCCCGTGAATATCGGGATGAGTGATGAGCGCAGCTTTATGCTTCCCCTGACCGGACAGAAGGCCTCTAGTAGCCATTTCTTGGGGGTCTTCATCCTCCGCGATATTGTCGTCGCTCATGTGCGTCAAGGGGTGTGAGTTCGACCTCATTCTCTGCGGCGAACTAGATGCGGAAGGGGTCCTTGAGAACGACATTGAAAGCCGCTGTAGCAGTGGCTGACGCATGCTTGTATCACTCAGACTCCGTCGGATACCAGTGCTAAAGTGTTCGTCCTCCTCTTCTATGTGGTCATCCAAGCGGTCAACCGCCTCGGGCCCAATGATCGGTGTGAAGACCTCAGCGACCCCCTCACCTCCTACACCAGAAATTGGTTCGACATGATTTGGATGTGGTGCGTGTGGAACGATGCGAATGAATAGAATTCCAATGACTGGTGGAATTGAGGTGCCGAGTGCCAGCAGAAGGAGGAAGTCGCTGGTATTCCCTGGAAAGAATATGTGGGCGATGGTGGAGAAGAGGAATGCTGAGAGACCGAATCCCGATATGACGAGACCGGTCACTGTCGCTCGCTATGGGACAGGTTGATCACCGGTCAGTCTTTCATAGCACACGAGAGGCGTTGCACCCATACGTACGCGTTTGTCCGGAAAGCTTTTAGCAGTGGCATTCATGGCCGCGGATATGGCCGCACAGCTCCCGAGCCCGGTTAAGGCTTCCCAAAACATGAGCGCCAAGACGGCCGGGGTCAGAGTTGAGTCGGTATTCGTTGGTAAGGATACTGTCCCATCGTAAAACATCCGAACGGCAAGGTATCCCGTGCACAGCAATACGAAGGCACTGAATAGTAGCCTGTAGGTAGTCATGGTCAGCGATCAAAATAGCCTTGGCAGTGTTAAATTATAGACTTGCGGTTTCGGACCGCGCAAATCTACGGTTCTTCCCCATAATGGACCTAAATGTCACTTCCGTCAGCATCACGAGACGGATGGCGGCTCCCATGACACCAACCGGAAAGATAGGTGCCGGCATTGCCACCGAATCCCACAAGATTCAGTTGGGCATGATTCATTCCTAAGGTAGTATACATCGGTTACGCAGTTTAGTTTGATGGCTTGGATCCACTTACCAAGTTTGTGCCCTAGCTGTGGCGCGTAGGCTAGTGATTCAAAGTCAGAGAGTGTGGCGCTGTGTCCACGCGACACGAACCCGAATATACCTTAGTACAAACGCGACATTAGTGATCTTACGACGAGGACGGGGTCCCAAGGGGTTCTCTCCACATACGTAGTTGGTCCCGGCACATAAGGCCACTGCAATGCTTGCCAACAGAACACCTGTGCGTTGCAGCGATGGTGATGCGGTCATCTTGGGCTGGCAGGGACAAAGATAGATCCTGGGTGTGTTGTAGAGTTGAATTTAAGGATAGACAGTTAGAACTAGGTGGGGAAGGGCGGGGAAGGTAAGGGGAAGGAGAGAAGTAAGGAGCGCTCGCTGGCTCGTAGGAGGTGGATTGAAGACGGGACTGACCCCTGTCAGGCGGAGAAGTGCGGCGTCTCGCCGTGTGACCATTCAGTTGGCAGTTACGAACGGAATTTCCTTCGACCCACCTCCCTCACCTACGGACCTTCCCTATCCCCTCAACAAAACACCCACCCAGGTTAATCGATTCACCTAATTTCTACTACAGGTCGACTGGCGCGTCCTACTTTCCCTCACCTTCCTCGCATACTATGTTGCATCACACCCGCCCTCGCCGGCAAGATACTTTAGAGCTACGAGACCACGGCGTCCAGGATCAAGATCATCTCATCCATCATCAAGCACAACAGCAACAGCTTCAGTACCAGCAACAACATGAGCAACAATACCAGAGTCAGTATGCGTCTGACGAGGACCACTCTGTGCTGGAGGACGACTCGGGAGACGAACAATACATAGAAGACGAAGACGACGGTTCTTCCTCCCTCTCCATCCCGAGCGAATCTATCGACTTTGATCTCGTCTACTCCATCCAAACTTTCGTCGCTACTGTAGAAGGCCAGGCGAACGTTGTCAAAGGTGACAGCTTGTTCCTCATGGACGACAGCAACAGCTACTGGTGGCTCGTCAGAGTGCTTAAAACCCAGGAGGTCGGATATATACCAGCGGAGAATATCGAAACCCCATTCGAACGCCTCGCGAGGTTGAATAAACACCGGAATGTGGATGTGAGTTGCACCTGAACCCTTCGTCCGGACAGGCTATTCTCAACTTATTCCGCGGCACAGCTTGCCTCGGCCACTCCAGCTGAACGGCATGAGGACCTAAGGGCTACCAGAGAACGTATGCGCCAAGCGATGGGCAGAACCACCTCTCCAGGCAATGGCTCGAAAACCGTCATCTTCACCGGAGGTGATATAACATTCCGGTATCCTGCGTTCTTGTGGGGCCATGAGGGTGAATTGGACGAGGAATCCGATGAGGAAGGATACGGAAGCTACGAGGAAGGTGAAGAGGGAGAGATGGAGGAAGGTGGTCTGGAAGGCATGGAGCCAGACGACGGTATGTCTTGGGAGGACGGCGTGGCAGAACAAGCGCAAGCCCGACACGTCGAACCCCAAGAACCTGATGGGCGTGATCCGCGGCTACAGCAACAGCAAGGAGGCACTCCTGCAGCTCTCCGTCCGGGCGCTGGTTCAGGGCCCTCTCAGGTGCAAATGGCCTCCAACCCTACATCCCAACAGTCCCAATTGGGTCTAGGAGCTGCTCCTTCCGTTCGTTCCCAATCTTCACGAGAACGCCTTGTGGGAGGACAGCAGGACCCTGGTCGCGGATATGTCGATCCTGCCGACGCTACGGGTACTCGGCAGATCAGCGTCACCCCTTCGGTGGCTCGTGGGCCAGACGCCCAGAAACAGGAACCCCGACGGTCATCCTCTCCTGGGGGAAGTACTCAAAGCCAGCAGAGTCGCTCTGCTGGGCAACAGGGGCTGCATCGTTCTATTTCTGGGGAAAGCTCCACCAGCCTCACAAGTGCTACGTCCGAGTCCGTTAGGAAAGCTCGAGAAGACGCTGGTAACGAGAGCGATGCTTCTGAAATGTCACGCAATAAGAAAGGCAAAAAGCAGCCTGCCGAAAGCACGAACGCACAATCCCGGAGTCGCAAGTCTGGAGGGTCTACGCCTGATGCCGAAGAAAGCGGAGGAGAGAAGGAGAAGAAGAAACGCGGTGGCGTGTTTAGCAGCCTATTCTCGTCCAAAAAGAATAAGGACAAGAAGGACAAGGACGGCAAGAAAGGTACGACATCCACCGGTACAGATGCCGACTCGGGTTCCATTGGGAGAGCCTCAGAGGATTCAGGAGCTTCGCCATCGACTTCCACTTCTCCGCCCGAAAATACCCAACTTTCCTCCGCAGGTCGCAAACCCGTTACAAACTCTACAGATCCGCGACGTGGTCTCGGGATCGTTACCAAGGAAAGTCAACCTACGCAACCATTATCGACTCATGCGTCACGCATGCAACAGAAGGATCTGCAAGAGCAAGCCTTGTATCAACAGTATCTTAACCGATCACCCCTCTCGCCTCCTGATGCCTCTGCAGCATACGGTCTTCAGAGCGCTGCTTCGCAAGGGTTGCAGGCAAGCCCTTCAAACCTCAATCCCAATCGGCCCTTCAACAACCGTCCTGGTTCGCTCATCCTCACAAACAATTCCCTTGAGGGTGGTCCAGTTCCCGAGCTTAGCGTCATGCGTGTTTTCGCCGGCGAACGCCTCCAATCTGAGGCGACATTTAAGACCGTCCTGCTCAACATGTCCACGACCGCTGCCGATCTCGTACGCCAGGCGATACAACGATTCCGCCTGTCCCACGGCGAGGATGAAAACGACTACTTCCTGACTGTCAAACAGTTCGAGGGTGAAGAGGCTGTGCTACGGAAGGACGAACATCCCCTCGCAGTTTTTGAAGAACTCGTAGAAAGCGCAATGAACATGCCAACTGTCAAGCGCAGCTCGATCAGCAGTATCACGAGCAACCTATCCATGCAGCCCGCCATCACGAAATTGGGCATGAATGACTTCACCGACGATTCGACCGTCAAGTTCTACCTCAACCGGAGACCAAGTGAGGACAACGCATATAGGTCTTCTCCTGCTCCTGGACCTGCCCAAGCCGCTTCCAACCGTGCATCGGATACATCAATCATCAAAGATGACGTCAGCGTCTCATCATCTTCACGCTCCGGTACGGACCACATCGCTGCGACTCTCGGAAAACTCAGTGCATCGAACGGGCGCCCTCAGCTGACCTTGAATGTTGGCATAACAGTCCCCCCAGAGCGGTTCAGTTCACCTACCGCGCGCTTCGCCATCCAGGTCGTTATATACCCAGAGGACCTCCCGGATGGAATGGTTTTCGACCCCCACACGGAAGCCATCATTCCTCGCTACTCTCTCCAGAGTCGGTCCCAAAACGGCGCCATGATTTCACCGGGTGTCAGCCAAACTCATAGGAAGAAGGTCTTTGTTTTCCCAAAGAACACCACCGTTGCTGAGGTCATCGAGCAGAGCCTTGATATGTTTGGTATCCAGGAAGGTGTCGTCGATGGAGGGGACGAAGTGGAAGATAAGATGTCGAAGAGACGTAGTTCTAGGGTGCGATACGGCTTGGCGGTACAGCCACAGGGTGACCAAGCAGGTAAGCCATCGAAATGGAAACTGTATCTGGCATTACGTGTTATTGACATCAATTCTCTTAGAACGAGAGCTTAATCCGTCGAGCAAGGTTATCGAAGCGTTTGCACGACCCCCTGCGTTCAAGCAAAACAACCGACGCTCTTCGGATCTTCGTCGTCGTTCCATCGACTCCAGTCAGCTCTTGGGCTCGATGGACGATGTTCAATCCGGCGATCCTGTCTTTGTCTTACGTCGAGTGACGACTTATCGCAGCTCTACCTCCCGCAATCGCCTTTCCGCCGCACCTCTTGACGACCTGGCACTTCACCATTTGCAAAGAGAGTCCATCATGTCCGACCAGAGCATCCAGTCCGAGTACACGTCGCCGACAGAATCGCCACGATCTCCACCAAAATCGTCGCAACGTGAACTCATTGCAGCTCAGCGAGCTGCCTTTAGGGCCAACCAGCGAGCGATACTCACAGCCCAGGCGAACTCGGAAGAAGGCGTTGATCTCATGTTTCCCGATAAAACGATGCTGCGTAGTGCACGCTCTGGTGGAGATGAAAGGATGCGTTACTCGTATGTTCAAGCCGATGGGGAGACGTACGACATCAGCGACATCATTGAGGAGGAGCTATGGGACGTGGCTCAGAGTCGTTCTGGATCTCGGACCGGCCGTACGAGCATGGACGAGGATGTCACGATCAACCTCAACACACTCGCCAAGACGGGTGCTAGAAATGGCACCGACCTTCTTGGAGATGTCCTTGTCAAGCCTCGAGACGTTGTTGAACAGAGGATTGACCAAGTTCTCGCCAAAATCAAGGATGGCAAGCGCGCGTCAGCTCTCAGCGTACCCCCTGGAGAAAATAGCCGCCGCTCACCAGACACGCCCATGACGTACGAGGACCGCAGATCACCAACACCACGAGTTGGCAGTGGCCTATCACGAAGCCAGCAATCTGGTTCTGGGTCGCGCAGCAATACCCCTGTCAATATCTACTCCCGATCTTCACCCCAACCGACCAACTCCCGCAATGCTGGCAACCACTCCCAGCGTCCATCCATCACCTCCGTCGTATCTGACTCCAACCCGACTGAAGTATCGACGCCGCCTACAAAATCATCCCTCACGGACCGCAGTACCCCCGGTTCGTCAACCCGACCGCCCATCATCATGAAGGACGATTTTGGCCTCAGTAAAATGCTTGCTGTGATTGAAGCCAACGCCTCGCAAAAGAAACCGATGCCGCCGCCACTGACCGAAGTCGAAGAAATGCTGTTCGGACCACCAATATCGTTGGACGAACTGCATCCCGTCGTCAGGGAATTGTACGCGCCTGTTTTCAACCAACTTGAGGACGTCAACCAGGTCAGTGCGATGGTCATCTCTCTTCGTTGTCTTGCTAACGTTGTTCGTGTGTAGCAACTGGATTTGCTATTACAGGCGACGTTCAAACCCTGATACCCCCATTTCACCGCTCTCTGATTTATTTGTTGTTCACTTTCATCGGGTACTGTTCCTGAAAAAGGCTACCTACTATTAGCATCCCCACATCGTTCTTTTTCTCTCTGATATCCGATACCACTTCTTCGAATGCAACCATGTTGAAAAGGCGACAAGGCACTCTGAACCAAAAAGTGCATGATACAACGGGATTCTATTTCAAACAACTAAACAAACATGATAACTAAAGATCGCCGCAAGTGGCCCAGTGCTGTGTGAGGAGATATCGAACGTACTCCGTCTGAGGAGCTTCGGCAAACGGATCTTGGATTTGAGTGGAAAGGTTTTTGTTCATCCAAGCACGCCTGTCGACAGCGTCGAGGACGACCTTTTGAACATCACTGAGGTGAACGAGCGAACGCTGATGGACGGCGACAACCGCTGCTGAGAAAACCTTGAGAACTTCCGCTGAATTCGCCTTGTCGCGTCTGCCACAGTCAACCGGTTTAGCTGGAGCGTCCATCTCGACGTCACGGTTTGTCGCCTGCCAGTCTTGATATTCCCTTTCGGCGCTCGTTGCAAATGCAGAAAGAGCTTCCAAAAGCTCGGGTTTCTTGATAGGGATGTTGGCGGACCGCGCACGTTCCAGGACCCCGCGCATTCGTTGAATGTCCGCCTCGTCCTCGGCGGTGAACCCGGGCGTAGGGGTCAAGGGTGGCTCGCCGTACTGGTCGAACGAAGAGACGCCAAGGCTGGTGTTACCAATCGAACTCATGGTCTCGGTGAGAGTCTTGAGTTTAGCGAGTTCGAGGGGTGTAACGCCCACGCCGTTCTCGACGTACAACCCCTCTGGGGGCCCAGCTGCGATCAGAGTTGACACGATCTCGGGATATCCCATGAGGATGGCGGTGTGAAGAGGTGTGGAGCCACTGCCGTCGCGTATGGATAGGGAAGGTTGGATCGCCTTCTTGGCCTTCTCGAGGAGAATGTTGATAACGTCAATATTTGCGCACTTGACCGCCAATGAGAGGGGCTAGGTTATTTAGGGATAACGATGAGCCGTGGGTAGAATTGTGGGGATGACATGTGTACGGACCGTGTTCCTTTTCTCTTTAGACTGTTGAACCATCAACGCCTCCGTAATGTCAGCAGGGAGGCGGTCAATCGCATGACGAAGCAACCCAAGGTCTTTGGAAGGGAATTCGACGAGGAAGTGGTAGACGTTGTACCTTCGGTGTAGAAGTTAGGTCCATACTCCACGCCTAGGTCCATCGGAAACTTACCCCCTACTATCACGAGCCCCTGGGTCAGCGCCATTCGCCAGAAGCCAATCAAACACATCAATAGTGCTCGAAGTGGCACAAGCGACCAAAAATGGTGTGAATTTCTGGGTCTTGACGGAGGACTGAATGCTGTCGGCGGTTACCCGGGGAACAAGCCCCATCAACTTCTTCAGCGTCGGCAAGAGTCTATCGTCTTGTGCATTAAATTGTTGTACAGCACCGGCGGTGGCAGCAAGGACAGCCGATTCACCCCGCTCGTTAATCTTGAACCCGAGCAACTCTGGGATCTTGGATGTGTCAGCGATAGCAGCGGAGATCCGCTTGGCCAATTTTCCAGGGTTGTTCTCGATATAGTGTCTATACGCTGCGAGAGGTTTGTCGGACGCCAAGTACTCGAGGACGGCGAGACTGTGTCGCGCTGCCGCGTCCCAGACAATGGGTTGCGTAACGCTATCGTAGGAGGCCGGTGCGTTGGGATCATTCCTTTGAGCTAGATCCTTGCGCTTCTTGCCGTGAACGTTGAGACCGAGATAAATCTTGGGTTCGTCGTCATCATGGTGTTCGACAGCTCCTTGGGGTTTCTTCTCCTCCTCTTTCGGTAGCGAGAGCAAGGCACCCGTTCGACGGATATATTCCTACAGTCCGGAAGATACGGATGAGATCCATGCAGGAACCTCTGCGGTAGAACTCACATCCAGTAGATCTGGGGCATCAGCATTCAAGATACGATAGACAAGCTCTTGTGCAAGGGGCATTGGGGGGTCCAAGGAAGCCATAAGCTGTGATACGACGTTTAGCATATACGAAGTTATGGGAACGTTTGACCACTTACATCCGCAATGTGCTTGAAAGCCTCCAAATCCTTCTGCTGGACAGCGATTTGAATGGGAGTACCATTGACCAACATACCATTCTCCCCGAACACCGTGTAGTACGAGAGCAATTTCTCCGGATTGATATCAACGCCGACGGTGTGGAACCTATCGGCAATTTTGTCGAAGCCAAGTTTCTTTGGGGTGGCACCACTATCGTACGAGTCCGCATCGTCGTCACTTTCGGCTTCGTCATCATCCTCTATCCACAGAAATTCGGGTCCAAACCTTGAGCAATATTCCGGAAGAGATGTTCTCAAGGAAACCTACCGAGCGCGATGTTCCGGAAGTCAATTGCACGTTCTTGTTCTTCCTCCTTATCCTGCCATTGCTCATGTGCAATTTCCATGATGACCTTTGCCGTTTCCCACTTCCTCGCACGCAGAGCGACGAACAACGGGGTATAGCCTACGGGGTCGATGGATGTCAGACACCAATCAACGACCAAATCGGCAAATGTTAACCAATGGCATGGTCATTGTAAAAATCGCGGTATACCACCGTCGCGGTAATCTGGAGAAGGTCGGTCGGCTTGTCCGTGGCCTTGAACGCTTCCTCTCCCTCGGGCGGGAGACACAGTGCGCGGACTTTGTCGTTGTCGCCGGCCCAGACTGCAGCATAAAGCTCATCGTAAAACGGGACGAGATGCGCGCCGGCTTCAATAGGCCGCCACGAGTTGGTGAATAGGCTGTACTTCCTTATTGGCAATGGTGCCATCGGGGTACCAAGTTCCGTCTGAGGCGTCGACGTCGCGCTTGAGAACAAACCGCCGGCCCCATCCTGGTCCTCCACTTCGCTGTATTTGGATGGTTCATCAGGGAAGATGCCGTTCCAGGTACGAGCGCCGGCATCGCTGAGCTCTTTGACGGCCTGCTCCAAGTACGGAAGGAGCTTGATTGCTTGCTCACGCTGCTCCTTTTGTTGCGTTGCCGCCCAGGAGTTCGAATCGCCTGGCGACCCTTTCTCTTCGATGGCTGTACGTGCTTTCTCTATAGCAATTACTTCCGCCTCCCAACCAGTCTTCTCCGATATTTCAGCCTGGGAGAGGTCGAGCACGTTTCGGTACCTTACACCGAACGCAATTCGCGGAGTGTACATCGAGGTTTGAGCATTGACCTCGAACGTACGCTTCTTTGTCTTTTTGACGGCGGACGTGAGGAAGTCGAGGAGGGACCGTCGAGATTCAGCGCTGCCGCGGTAGATGTAACCGTCCTTCCACATCGCGTTCTTAACGGACTCTGGTTCAAGAGCAATGACTAGACGATAAAGGTGGTTGTGCATTGCAAGGGAGGCCTCCAATGGTTGGACCGTCCAGCTGTTGTACGAGTCGGCTCCACCTGAACTGCGGCTCGGGCTAGACAGAATGCAATTTCAGCGTCTAGTATTTACTGGTGCAGAGAGGACTTACTTCGCCTGGAGAGATCGATCGAATGTCTCCCGGTCGATGAAGGCCCTGCTACCACCGTACGCCATGAGTGTCGCGACCATTGTCCTGTGGTTGTTGTTGAATGCCGACGTGATAGGGTGAACCGCGAGGCTCCAGCTGGGTGTAGCAAGGAAACGGCAAGCAGCCTTTGCGGTGAGATCGACCTTGAGAAGCGTTTCAATGATATGAGGCTTGTTCCTGTGAACTAGCTGGTGGAAGACGGTAATCGTGGTGGCATTGGCTGCAGAGGATGTCGCTCCTCCAACCGTGACGAGGTGTTCAGCGATCTGGCAAGCGATAGCCTGGTCTTGGATTTCGCCGGTGAGAGAAAGGGGGTAATAGGAAGTGGTGGTATAAGAGTTCAGTTTGACTTCGCGGGGCGTCTTGCAGTCGGCCCCAGCAGCAATCAGAATTTTGACAATAGGGAAAGAGCCGGCGAGAATCGCATACTAAATGTGTGGTGGGTCAGCTGAAGCCGGCGAAGAGGTTTTCACCCGTAACTTACCCCGAGGGGAGAGAGACACTGATCCCAGTCAGGCGCGTCGATGTCGAGGATATCGGGCTCATCGGTGTCTTCCAAAGCGTCTTCGTCCTTTGGTTCTTTGGCTTCGACTTTCTTCCTAGCCTCCTTGTAGTCTTCGTCATCCTCGTGGGCGTCGGACCAATCATCCTCCGAAGAGTCACGGACCTTGACGAATATGGCATGAGATATAAACCCGGATGGACACAAAAAGAGAGGGCATACCCTATCGTCGTCATCCTTCATTTCGACATCTTCGCCCTGCTTCGCTTCGGCTTTCTCTTTCTCCTCGGCCTCCTTCTGGTTCTTTGCACTCTTATCGAGCAATGCCTGGACAACGCGCTCCAAATCCATTTGAGCAGCCAAATGCAACGCACATCGGCCATCAACGAGACGAGCAGTCATACGGCAGCCTTGATCGATCAGGTCGAGGGCAATCTCCTCCGCCGAGCAGAGCAAAGCAAACTGGAGAGGTGTGCGACCGAGGTGGTCCCTGGTGTTGATGGCGTCGGCGTTCCGCTTGAGGAAGTCATTAACAACGGGTCGATCATGAGCAGCAATGAGATTGAAGAGTTTTGTGAGGGGTTTGATGTACGCTTGTTCAGACCATTCTCCTGAGTCGATAGGATGGAAACTTCCAGTCATCGTCTGTCGGCCAGGGTCCTCTTGTATGAAACTGCCATCCGGAAACATTAGAACCTGCGTCAACGAGCTAACGGCGGGGAACGTACGCGACACGACCAGTGATAAACTGTTCCTGTTCCTTTTCGAATAACGCTTTCTCCTCATCATTTTCAGGTGAGGGGCAATGCTAATGGAAATGACGTTAGAAGATCCTGCCAATAAGCCTTTTCCAAGCACATACCTCGCAACAATCCTCTAAGACCTCAGCCATGGTTCCGAAGAAACCGGTATGACGATGCAACCTCCTACCCTTATTCTTAGGGTTGAATGTACTAATCGCCACACATGAGATTCGTCAACTCCAAGAAAAGCGGAGAAACTCACCTATTAATCCCGAGATCGGTCTGGTAAACCAACTTCTCAATCCTTCGCGCGTCAATACCAGGTCCGTAGGGAATATGGAACAAAACGTCATATTCGCTCATCTGAAGGCCCCCAAAGTCAGCAGCCGCCTTCACGTCACCCCTGAGCCGACGGTCGCGGCGCCAGGCGCGGTTGGACATCTGGGCTGGTCGGGCACGGATTTGGCGGCGCTCGGTGAGGAAGCTATCCCGGGCGTTCTGGGTAGTCAATTTTTCTAGGACGAGAAGACGGGCCAAGCCAGTCATACGCGTCAAAGCACGCTCGAAAATCTACCGCATCGGGTGAGCTTGGGTGATATGCGGGTCAAGAAACGGTAACTGACCGTGGGATCAAAGTCGTCGCGTCTAAGATCGGGAACGTGGACTTCAAAGCCCCTGGCAGCGTATTTGGCCAAACGGACCTCGTATCTGTGAGCAAGGGAGGTTAGATCGTCAGCCAGAGGCTTTGAAGGTGGTTCGCTTACGAAGGGGATCGGCGATCCATGGCAACCTGGTTGATCTGGGTCATCAACGACAGGATAGCACGAGGCGAAGCATAGACATGTTGACCATCGAATCCAACAGCAGAGCAATCGACGTCGAAGCCCGCCAAAATTTCCGCAGGGGAGTGGTAGAGGCGAAGAACGAGCTGAACAGGACGGTACGGGTATTGACCTAAAACGCCGCTCAGTCAATGACCCTGAGACGAGTAACGCAAGGCTCACAATGAATAGAGACGGTATTCTTGGTACGAATAGCAGTGACTTCCCATGGCACCGAATCACGGACCGCGTTGTAAATTTCAACACACTTCTCTTCCGCCTGGCAACAAGAGAGAATGACGTCAGCAATACACCCCATCAAAAATTCCAAGAGCGACTGACCTTTTCTGGTGTGAGACCGTAGAGAAAGA
>WSTW01000081.1:0-46868 GCA_019632305.1 Tulasnella sp. 403
CTCCCTAGCTGTGGGAACGGGGGTTGCACATCTGTGTTCGTGTGAGAGGTGGATAGTATGTGCTGTGGCAGTTGATTTGGAGGTGGTTTGGCAGGCACGGTGCCTGCCCTCATAAATAGGTTTAGGATTATCCATGGCATAAACACTCTCTGCTTGTTGTTCAGACAAGGGTGATAGCCCGTGTAGGCCAGTTTAGAATGGCCTATGACACACTGGACCGTGACAACTCCCCCTATCTGCCATTCAACACAAGCAATGTATACCACCCTACACACCACCTGTTGCCTTCATAGTCATCCTCCATTTCCATGCACCTGAAAGGGAAGTTCAACAAGATTGGCACTTTTGAGATTGAGGTGCTGTATCACTTAGACACTCAATATATACCTGTCATATAACTTGTATTCACATTCAATGTACAGTAATTGGGTCTTTCATACTCTGTAGCACATCCTTCAACCTGTGTACAGAGTGGGCAAGCATAAATCCGTTAAAACCGAGACGCAGTTCAGCTGGCTGCAGCTGAGCTGAGCTGACACATTGTGAGCTGAAGCTGAATTGGAATTTCAGCTTGCACGGCTGAAATTTTCAGCCAGCTGTGGGCTGAGCTGAACGGCATCACTATATCAAACCAGTCCGTGCTTTCCCACGTCGATAGATGTTCGATTTGTTGACACCGTACCTCATCGGCTCAGATTCGCCGCTCGCGGGCCGCCCAGTAAACCAACCTACCGACTCAACAGCAGAAACCCCTTGTCTTTACCGATGCCCGTGACCTGAACGCCTGGCAGGAGAATTGAACGAGCTTGATGTTGCATCGCACGATTGATGACATGAAGCCTTTCCCCTGAGTCGGAAGAAACCAACTACTTCCAATGGATTCTCTGAAGGTATCTGTTTCAACGAGGCAAGTATAGTACAAGGAGATCTCAAAGGGTCCGTTTAGTGTTTAGTAAGGGGTGAAAATTCGGCCCTTCCGCAGCGATGCAACATCTGGATCTATGTGATATGTGCATAAGGTGCGAGGCACTTCAATCTTTCAAACATTTTCATTCCCTCCTTGGATGACGAGCGATGCGTCGTCGTCCAATTGTCTGGGAGGGCAGAAGGTGATAGTATCTTCAGGAGAACAACGTCACATCCCGTTCGGAAGGTAGCAAATCCTTGGTGCCACTCACAGTCAGCCTTCCTGTCGGCAGGACATTTCCACAAAGCCGTGCCAGAGCTTTCATCGTACGCATAAACGTACGAGTTAGGACAGCGGCTCTCTGAAAGCCGACGAAATCGGAAAAGGTCAAACGGTGAAATCAAAGATTCGATTTTTCAACGTACTGAAGAACCGGTAATTGGGAACACCACTAGGAGGACATGTTTTTGGTGTGTTGTGCGACCCACTGCAACAAGAGGGAGAATTTCCGGGGTTGCGGTCGACCAAACAATCACTTTTGCACCCCACAGGCCAGCCCTGTTTGTTGAACGGTCCCTTCAAGTTCCCGGGGCAATCGGGGTTACTAAAGCAGAACTTTTAGAAGGTCTGGTTTATCAATAATAAGAATCGGTGAACTCACAGATCGACGGGACAATCAGCCGCAGGACATCTGTGGGCGCAATAAGTACTTCACCCAAAGCACATCAAAACTATACGAGAACTTACCCTTTGTTATTCGTGATTTTCATTGGGAGGTTGTACCCGTCGACAAGGGAAACGTCGTACCAGTCAGTCCCTTGCGAGCCGAGAGTGAACTCAGCTAGCGTTCTACATGACCATAACGAGTCGATCAGTGGTGGCTTCCCCCAGGAGGATAGCGACACTCACGCGGGAGGAACACCCGTGCCTGTGCGGGGGTTACACTCGAGGCCACCGTTGCAACCTGGAACGACACGTTAGCCATGATGATCCGTGCAACCGGTTTAGCTGCCTTACCCCCATCGAGACAGCTGTTGGGTCCAGGATTATTAGAGAAATCGCAATCGCGACGGCCCTGTTAATCAAGTACGTCAGCTATTGCATCGCTCAAGACGCGGTTCCGCTGAGATACCCAGATACGACCTGATCTCCAGTTATCAGGGACATAAAACGTCTCATGGGTCCAAGGTTTGGCTTCCCAGCCAGTCTTGACGCTAGGAACCGCGCTTCCGACATTCTTTGATGGCAATACGTCAGTTTTCAAACTGGCGAAGGAGGTAACAAGACCACAATACCAAGTCCGTGTACTACGGATTTAAAGATCATCAGAGACGAATAGTGACGTCGGGGGTATGCGGAACTCACTATAGCCGGCCAAATCGTGAATGGACACGCTAGAGAGTACGATGACTCTCAGGCAAAGCTCCAGCTAGACGCAGCGGAACGTACCATTATAAACCGTGAAGGTTCTTGCAAGCACTGAGGGCGCTAAGGCAAGGAGTACCGATAGAGTGATAAAGGACTTCATGGGGAAGCGTGAACCGGAGGAGGGAGTAAGGATGGAGGAGATAATGCTGACAGGGATTATTGTTCTATATACCACTTTTCAGACGCCCATCCACAAGGCACGAGGCCGAGGTTTCGCTTAGCCCACGATACAGCAGCATGTTTCTTGCACCTCATGCCCCGTCGAGGGTTCTGAAGGAAATGCGGGCGTGGCGCCCAACTTTGAACAGGTCCCAGCGTCTTGGAGGCTGGTACTCTTGAAATGGTCTCCTCGCGCTGAATATTGAGCTACGGATACAGACGTATCAGCTCTTTGATTTGGGATAACAAGCAGCACAATCGCTGGCGGAGGACCTGGTCGATGACGTTCTTGTTGATACAGTCAAGAGCGACCGAGAGAAGTGGCGAACACCGTAAAATGGGTTGACATGACATCGCAGCAGAGGTAAAAAGGCCGAATCCACCAAACGCTCAAGGTGTCCTGCGCTGAGGTTCAACTCACGCCAACCCTGTGACTTCGACATCTCCCAAAACCCAAATGTTCGCCAAACTCCGCATTTCAAAATATGCGGTGATGACTGACATAAACACGTCACTGATCTCGAAAACCGAGGCGGTAGATTACGTCGAGCGATACCACGACGCCCAAGATGAGAGGAAACGCCCTGGACCCATTGCCACACGTGACTGGTTACAGTGCACTGTGCTGCGTGGGCCCAACGCTACGAGAAACGGGACTTGCGCAGTGTGACTTCTCAGGCTGAGATGGTTGCTTCCGTTGTCTTCGTGACTAACGCGGGATAGGCCCCTCGGTACCTTCGGCGCTTCTGCTCAGTAATACCAAGCAAATTTTTTAAGATTGGAGCCGATTGACGGATACATGCCTCGACTACATACGATTTGTCGCTAGCTTTTTAAGGGCAGAAGGTGATGGTGTCTAGGTCCAAGACGACGTCAAACGGAGCCATGTTTGAGGGACCGAGATAAACTTACAGTTGGGCCTCTGGTTAGAGGGGCACTTCCAGAGGGCGGTTCCGGATTTCTCATCATAGGCGTACACGTAGGAGTTCGGACACTTGCTCTCTGCAAGACATATATCAGTGGAAGGCCGACCAAAGGTTAGTGGTAAAGAACGTACTGAAGTAGTTGTAATGAGGCACTCCGCTAGGGGGGCAGGTAGCGGGTGTGTTGTGAGAGCCGCTGCAGCAGGAAGGGGAGTTGCCGGGGTTGCGGTCGACCAAGCAGTCGCTCTTGCAGCCGACGGGGAACCCAGTCGAGTCGAACGGTCCCTTGAGAGGTGCAGGGCACTCTGGACCACTGGAGAAAAGGATAAGATAGAAGAAGAAAGCAAAAAGGCAGGTGACGTACAGGTCAACGGGGCAGTCGGCGACGTGGCATCTAGTAGGGGCTAGCGTTTAACAACTGAAGGGCTTCTGGACGCAGATAAGACATACCCTTTGTCGTTTGTGATCCGCATGGGCAGGTTGTATCCGTCAACAAGTGAAACGTCATACCAGTCCGACCCGGAGGCATCGAGGGTGAATTCTGCGAGGGTACTAGATTGCACGTATCAGAACATGCCACACCGAACTATCTGAGAGACTTACGCCGGAGGGACACCGGTCCCAGTGTGGGGGTCGCACCTCAACCCACCATTGCAACCTGCATTGGGCAGCCTAATGAGCGCCCCATCCAGGAAAACATACGATTCAGCATCTCACCTCCGTCAAGGCAGCTGTTGGGTCCATTGCCCTTGGAGAAATCGCAGTTGCGGCGCGCCTTATCAAATTCGTTAGTTTTTCTACGTGAGCAGCAGATGAATATCACGCACCCAAATACGGCCAGATTTCCAGTTGTCTGGGACAGAGAACTTTCTTGAGCTGTAGGCCTTGGCTTCCCAGCCGGTTTCGATTGAGGGCACGGCAGACCCAACGTGCTGGTCCGGCATAAGGAGTTAGCAAGGCAGAAAAGCCGCGGAACAACAATGCGGACCAGATCAGTGAACTGAATTGGGAAGGGAAGTTAGCAACAGCAAGCTCGACATCTTAATGCCAAACTCACGACTGCGGGCCAGATGGTGAAAGGGCAATCTATATGTGGGCAAAGGTAGAACAAGAATATTAGAAAATATAACGCGGCACAAACTGGCCTTACGCACGGTTGTAGACTGTGAAGGTCCTCGCAGCAGCTGCAGAGGAAGCGAGACCGAGTAGGGCGGCAGCGGCGGTCGAGGTCTTCATTTTTGAGCGGAAGGTTGGTTCGAATGACCCCTTAACCGGTGACAGTAGAGATCATCCAGTGTGTTGACATCCTTATATAGGTTGTCAATACATTGTCGGACCTTGGACCATCTCGGAGACGGCGCGCGGGAAATTCAATGCCACATGTGGAGGCAGAGCGTCGCGTCGCCAAGTTCGGATATTTTTAGCATTCCATCTGGACACTGTTTCCGGCGGCATATATCGTCCGAGAGGATCAAGCATGGGTCATCACCTAAGTATGAAAGCCATGGCCAGACAAGAGGAATGAGTAACGGCACATCGACGCGTGAACATGAGGCCTTGGGGTCATACGGAAAAGTCAGCATGCACGAATGGGAAAGTCTCGACTTGCAATAGCGGAGAGCGGTACCCGGCAGTCGAACGAAATGCTAAGAGGAATGCTTATTAAAGGGCGAGAAAGAGTCGCGTTTAACGTGCAAATTGGGTCGAAATCGAGAGCTGCCTAAGTGAGATACATACAAACGCATTAGAGGGGTCAGGAATCAGACATCGGGGGACCCACACTTCGATCCGCCTGGAGCGGAATCTTGACATGGTACACGCATTAGAGCCACGCTCCCGGAGCCGATTGGTCGGGACGAAGCGGAACCACCGTTCAGGTATCCGATCTCAGGGCGTCAACATTGTTGGCTCAATTGGCTCGTTCTGTCCGGGAATGCTAGTACCTGCCAACCACGCTTTTCCAGCAACGCTAGCATCGGTTACACTCACACGCAAGGTAGATGCCATGAGGTTCGCAGAGTGCTTACAGAGATCCGTACTTCATTTTCATCACCCGCGCAGAGAGGTTGACTTCGGAAACCGAAAACCAAACATGGGAGGATGGAAGGGACCATGAGACTTGATTCCATCAGCGATGTCACGTCGGACCCATAGCAATTAAGTAGCACGGCGCGTCTGTGTTTCGGTGTTTCCCGTACATCAGCCAAATCGGTAAGCGCGTTACAGGGGAACTCGCCGGCGGTATAACAATCTCAACAAGGCTTAAGGACAGAAAGTAACAGTATCTGTACGGAATGTATTGAGGATCGGGACTGCATACAAAAGGTCCAAGTCCACTTACAGTTAGGTTTCTCGGACGAGGGACAGGTCCAAAGAGCGCTCCCAGAACTTTCATCATAGGCGTATACATACGAATTCGGGCAGTTGCTCTCTGTGGTATATTTGTGAGTGACTGATCGACTGTCGAAGGTCACAGCTTGAGTTACAACGATACGAGACAATGGAATCACGTACAGGTCCACAGGACAGTCAGCAACATGACATCTAGTGAGACCAGGGTGCTTATGAGAAATGTACCCCGAACAGTTGGTGCCAGACATACCCTTGGTCGTTCGAGATCCTTACGGGCAGGTTGTATCCGTCAACAAAAGAAACATCATACCAATCCGTTCCGGTGGGGCCATGCCAGAGTGCTGAGGCAGTCTCTCAGTAAACGCAGTTAACCTCGCACGGAAAGCATCCCGCCTACAAAGATCAATGTTCGAAATCTTACCTCCATCTAGGCAGCCGCCAGGCCCAGGGTTCTTTGAAAAGTCACAATTGCGGCGCGCCTGTATGCGAAGGTGACAACTAGTTACAACCCTTCCAAAGGTAAAGTCACTCACCCAGATACGACCAGATTTCCAGTTGTCAGAAACAGAGAAAGACCTGGAGCTATATGCCGCGGCTTCCCAGCCGATCTCAATGGCAGGCACGGCAGACCCAACGTTCTAAGACATAAGAGATTGGTAAATATTAGTAAAGCATACAGCCTGTGAGTAACAATTCTGACCAGGTCTATAAACCAAGATCAGGGAGGAATGTCAGCGGCAGGCGGAAACGTGATATTTGAAGGTGTACTCACAATTGCGGGCTAGACGGTGGAGGGACAGTCTATGGTCGATCATAAAGCGACAGAATCAGTAATCAAAGCAAGACGAGAAAATTTGGTCCGCACGGTTGTAAACGGTGAAAGTCCTAGTTGCAGCTGCGGAAGATGCAAAACCAAGGAAGGTAGCAACGACGACTGAGGTTTTCATTCTTAGGTGGCTGAGTGATTGAAGCCTTTGGATATGGCGGTGGGGCCGAAAGAATGAATATTGGCATGGTTTATACAGGTCGTCCAAGCTGGGAGCGTCTCGAAAATGACGCGCGGTAAAACGCGATCCCATATGAGGGGTGACAGGGTCGTACTGTACAATCGAATATTTCGTACATCCCTCACGTCTGATGCCGATGGCCTTTCCCACCGGCATGACCAATTGGATCCCGCCGGTCAAATATGGGAAGCGGCGGTTAGCGAGAGAAACCAAATGAAGCACGAGAGAGCAAGCTGCCAGGACGGGTCATACGACAGTAAGTGGAGCGTGCTTCATGGACCGAAGAGCTGTAACTTGTCGGTACGGGAGGACCGTCAGCGCGAATGGCTACAAGGAAGGAATGCTGAAAGACGTTGTGGCGGAGAAGAATCGTGCACGAGCAGAAGATAGAATTGACTTTGAAGGACGGCCTGTGAAATACACGGAAGCTTGAGAAGCGTCGAAATGGCTCGTTGGGAGAGTCGACCTCTATCACGTGATACGTTCGCTTGATCATGTCGTGCCGAGGTGTGCCGAGCTCGGAACCCTGCATGGGTTTGCACGGTCAGAGCATGTCCTTCGGTGTGGGTACAAAAGTTTCTCACCATTCCGATGCGCAGCGTCGAGAAGCTGACATCACATCATTGGCTAAATTGTCTCATTTTTCCCGGTGGGACCTGTAAGAGCGGACCATACTGTTTTGGCAACATTGTGCATGACTTGCTTGACTTCGGAAACGCCAGGATCTGGTATGTTGTCGCTGACAGTTCCCGAGTAGCGTAGTTGTGTTGGACGTCCAGAATCCCCGTCTTGGCTAATCATCGGCACCATTGGTAGCTCCCCAAGGACCCCAAGTGAGAGAGTTTTTGCTGCTTCGTGGAAAGAGGTAAGTGGTCCAAATATTTGATGGGGTGTCGTGCATGTGGGACAAGTGAAATGGGCCATGTTAAGAAGGAGACCAAAGATCTTTTGGGGTTCGTCCAGAGTCCCAACAGATCACGAAGCGGCGACTAGTCAGCCTTGCAACGAGAAGACAAGTCTCGAGATGAGCTCACCGGAACGTCAACCTTCCTAAACATACTGACTCCTTTTCGAGCATCGATCAAGGCCACGTCTTGTGGCGTCGAAACGATAACGGCACCTAGGACATATATCGGTAGGTGCTTCAGTCTAGTCGACGCAGGCGTGTCGCTCACCGTCGACTTGGACAAGTTGTCCTAGAGTGAGCTGTACATCACCTGTCCCGGGCGGCATATCGATGACAAGCACATCTAACCCTGGGTGAGCCTCATCGCGACCCCGCCAATCTACGTCGAAGAGGAGCTGCTGAGCAGCCTTCTGAACCATCAAGCCCCGCCATACAACAGGTGTATCGCCGTTATTAGGGCCCGGTGGTAGGAGAAATCCTATGGACATGCATTGGATACCGTGGTTGGAGAACGGCACGATTGCGTCATCTGGCGAGATCAGGCGTCAGTCGCAAGACCGGGCACGTCATTTGGACATTCAGCCACTGACGTCTAGTGAGCTCCGGAGGAGGGAGACCTTCCAGACCCATGAGCTTGGGTACCGACGGTCCAAAAACATCGAGATCCAAGAGCCCGACGCGTGGCCTGTAGCCACCAGGAGACAATTGGGCAAGCGCAACAGCCAGGTTAGCTGCCGCTCCTTGTCAACACTATTCTAGGCGGATAGGATGGTAGGTCATACCGGCAACCGTGCTTTTCCCAACGCCGCCCTTCCCAGAAGCAACGGCAACAACATGTTTCACGTGAGGTATCGGACGTTTGGAAATTGTGCCACCTTTCCGGGGCATAGTGGGAGGCGCAGGACGTCCAGATTGTGGCAATCCCTGTTTACTGACGATAACTCAGCGGCGCAGACCACGGCCGGAAAACAAAAACCTCACCAGAGGATTGTGAAACCGGCTTCCTGACGATGAGAACTGTCGGAGACATCTTAAGTTCCCCGGTACAATACTAAGAATGGGTCTCGCATGCCCCATATGTTAAACTGTAGTTGGTTTCTTCTATGAAACCGTAGAGGGGCAGGTTTAAGCTCATCAACAGGCACTGTTGGTTGTATTAGTCAGTAGCTCCGTATGTCCGCCGCGGCGTGACCACTCAAAATGCGTCTCACCCATCCCATCCTGCGGAACCTCCAACCAACAAGTACTGCCATTTATGGGTATCAACTCTCTTGAATAATTACCACGTACTACTTGAGAAAACGTATGTGCTCCGGTCTGATGATGTCCACTAAGGCGATCCAGCGCGTCCTGGTGCTATCACCCAATGCTTGGGATTCATTCAACCCATTCAGCCCAAATAACTCATTCGTTTGATAAGCCAGCTTCCTTGCAGGAGCGCGATAGCCCGTGGAACCATGACAGCAACTCTCACAGTGTTCACGGATATACCCTCCCGAGGCTCCTTAGCTCGCTCTCAAACTTCAGGTATTCGGACAGTTACCGGATCTTTATTCTGCTTATCCGATGTGGAGAGATCCGGCCCCCGAGCACTGCTCAGGCGTGGCGTCTTCAATGTCCAGCAAGGTAATGGTTTCAATACAGCCTTCACAAGCTAACTCAACTTACCATCAAGCGATACCCTTGATATTCGAGCTGTATGTGTCGACAAATATCCTTGGAGGATCTCTGAAATCGGAAGTGTAAAAGCTCAAGAGAGGCGCCGAGGGAGTTCACAAGTGCTCCGCCATCTGCGTTCACGACGGGACTCGATGTTTCATAGGTGGTCTTGGGACGTGATGTCAATCGACGGTGAGGGAGTTCACAAGCCTCACTCACCGAACTTAGCCAGCTCAGGCCTCAAAACCGCCGGTAAGGTGTAGAACACGAGGAGCTGGGTTCAACGGGTCAGTGGTGGGACTCTCCGGCGTCGTTACCTCACTTGCTCGAGGTACGATTCTAGATATGCGAGAACCACAGGCCTGCAACCCTCGAGCCATATAGGGTAGAGAAATCTGCAAATGGTCGCTCTGGTATGTACGTACTTCTGGAGGGCTCGGATGAGGCGCAGGGAAGTTCAATCTCGCGCTGGGTCACGTGTGCCGATGGTAAATCGAACATTCTCCTTTCCCACCAAGGATTTCGTGTCAGACCACTTCGCACAGCTGTTGAATTCCCTTCATTGAACCACCCCAGTAAAAACGACCATCATCATGAACACCTCCGCGCTATCGACTCGCAAAAACACCGGTTGGGTCTCAAACGATAAGCCCTTACGTACCAACGTCGTCCGCAGGGGAGACCTCGCAAATCGCGCTCCAGATGGTGCAATTGAACGCTGGATCTGGGCGAAACGACTTCGGTTCGAGTCCACGTTTGCCATGTCGATGTTGGAGCCTTGGGAGAAGGTGCTCGGACGTGCGTAATGCTTGAATATGTCGTGCAGGGCGAGGTTTCTAACGCTGACATCCGCAGTGAGCGTGCTTATCTTGCTCTGGTCGTTACTCATTTTCAGCGGCTACTACTACCTCCCGCCCCATATTCGTTTTGTACTCCGACGGGCCAAGTACTACTTGCTTGGAGAGGACGCCACTGGTAGTGCATTCATCGTTGGACAGGCCGTTGGCGAGCTGTAACGATTTTTGCCTGCCTGAGATGTAACTAGATGTGAGTACCTGTCTTTTCTGCGGGATTCTGGTCAGCATCTTTTTGAAACCGAACGCTCCTAGCTTTCAAGGACCTATGCTTATTGGATTCGCATTTTGCAATTTAATTTATTCGTATGGACTTGGCAGCTCCGTGGACGCGTCGTTCGTCCAATTTCATCCCCCCTCTCCCTTGCACTGTTCCACTCTTGCTGCCATCCTTCTCATCATGAATCAGCATTTGCTGAAAGCCTTGCTTGTACGGTCAAGTCAACCGGGACGCGAGGCGCAGCAGAATCTTGCTTGACGGTAAACTCGGCCCCCGTCGCTCCGAGAAGACACTTGCCCAGCCAAGCGACACCAGGGCGCCACATTACGTTGGTATCAGGATGCCCGGCTTCCGAGTGGATGCTTGTCATTCTGGGTGACTGCCGCCGGGAGAGATGAGAGGGAGATTATCCAGCGCAGCACGCCTTTGACCGCGTTCAAATACTCGAACACGCGCACCAATTTGACTCGGGACCCTGCCCAGATGCATCTACGCCCCAAGGAAACCTAGGATACGCAACCTAGGATGGGAAAACGAAAACGCTAGAGTATAAGTTACCCCGAGCCATAGGCATTTGCTCGTGGTACCGGCACCGTGTCGTTCAAGGCAGGGTTATCGTGGCCAAGGGCTGGCGCTCACTCGACACCATGGCTGGAAATAAACGCTCGGTCACGATGAACGTGTGATCCACACTCCAGGTTGTCGGCGAATGTCTCATGATGGGAGCGAGGGTGAGAAACGGAAGTGTTGCATGCGAAAGGAGGGGATTGTGTATGAAAAAGTAGAAAACGAGCATTGTTGATCAGGACGCGAAGGTTAAGCTGGCCGGAGTTTTGTTGCGCGAAGGTCAATCCTGCAACGTCCATCCATTCATCGTTCGCTGACTCTGAACTAGTTGTCTATACCAATGTCCCAACGTCAGCTATCATCTCCCTCGTACCCCGAACCAAGCTGTGCATCAAATTCGCTAAAGGCACCTCTCCGCACCAACCCCTTGCGCTTTGGTGACATCGCCAATCGAGCACCGGAAGGGCCAATCGAGCAGTGGATATGGAAGAAGCGTCTGCGCTTGGAGTCAACCTTTGCGCTATCTGTACTAGAACCTTGGGAGAAGGTTGTCAGCCGTGAGTCTCCACTTTGTTTGGTCCCGGAACGCAAAACGCAGGAACGTCGTTCCTTGCTCACCGATATCTTCTTTTGCTCGTCGTGTGCACCATCAGTCACCATCTTTGCCATATTCTCGACGCTGCTTGTCATCAGTGCTTACTATTACTTACCACGGCAAGTCGAAACGACCTTCAGAAGAGCCATGTACTACCTCCTCGGAGATGAGGACGGAGCGTCGATTGTGGTTGATCAGTTGAAGGGAGAGCTCTAACACCTAGGTCAGTTTTCGATACTCTCGGCCACCGATAGTTCACCGTCTTGCATGTTTGCCCGTTTCGCTGACCTAATCGTTCAGCGTTGTGCCATTCGTAGCCTCCTGTCCTCGCCGGTATCATTGCACGCTGTTCAGATTCAGTCCAGTCTGTCCCAACATATATCCTTACAATCTTATCTCCATTTCGCAATGCAAGCTTTTTATTGTGTCACTATCACCAAAGAGTCATGGTGACTGCAGGACACGTCGTACCACTGGCGTAGGCGTTACTTCGAGCCTTTCGCACTTTTGGCAGTTGGATTCTTCCCGTCATCAAGATGGGCAAGTAGCGGCCACCACGTACTTGTGCGACGGCTAACAGAGCAAGCAACTGTCAGCGTCAATGCCGTAACATAACATCGGTCGCGGAGTGTTTGGTAACTCCTTCACCTTCTCGGGGGATTCGAGTATATAGCAGCCTCCACCTTAATCCACTGAGACAGGGGAAATGGCCCTCGCACCAGACCGCGCAAGCGGACCATTCCAGGAGTGACGGTGATACCATCTCCGTGATTGTAAGCCTATACCAACAGGGATCTGAAGCAGAATGCGGTGGCGTCCATCCAACCTCAGTAAATGGTTAGGGACTGGCATGGGAGAAGACGAACGTGTTGGGCTTAATTAAGCTGCCGAATGAGACGGCGCGTATGTACCTTTCGCCCGGCGCACGGGTAAAAGACACTCGGATAGGCATAGTGGTAATGACGCCCGTAGTGGAAGTTGCTCGACGTGAGCAAGCTTCTAACAGTCTGTCTCTCAACCAAGCAGCATACCCTCTGGCTGAAGCAAATGCGAGACACTCTAAGTTATGGCAAGTGAATGAAGCATACAAATATTGCGTGACAACTACAAGAAAGAAAGACCCCGGAATGTTCTGCAGGCGTCCTTGACAAGGGGCTGGTCTCATCACGTGATACTGACGAGCGACGCGACTGTCGCGGCGGATATGATTGCAAGGACTAGACTGGTCGTAAATACCTCGATTGACGCTGGAGCTCTACGATATGGAGTATTTTGCACGTATCATCCCCCCATGGAGCCACATCCAGCCAGGCTTGCGCTTCCGTACAATACATTGATGTCAGTTGTCTGACCCACTAAAGCTTGTGAATGAAATGAGAATGAAAGACTTAATGATAGTATTTCGACCTGAGCCGAAGACTAGAGTGCACATTTGGGAGGGAGTAAGTCGACCAGGAACTACACTGAGCAAAGACACTGAAGGGGCTGTCCGTTGATATCGAGTCGAAAGTTTGGTGAATTGCCGCCTGGCACCCCCTGCAACAGCCTATTCACAGAGCTTTCTGGAGCGTATCAAAGAGTATATATCAGTTAGCATAGTTCGAAACCCCAAGCTTGGGCCACGAAATGCTCAATCTCCCTAGGATTTGACATACTTCTGAGAACGGACGTAAGTTGCGATTATAGTCGGATTTGGCGATATCATGACTTCAAGAGAGCACAGTTAGAGTCAGGTCCCCGATGGCAACCGGGATGTCGTGTTAGAGCTGGTAGTTGGTATCGTAATGCGGGGTTTCGGTTCAGACTGGCAGTTGTCGCCGCGCAGGAACACCAGGCACGCCGTCTCCGGACATTCAATGTACAATCACCATGGTTACCACTATTCAGCTTTCCGACATTCATCATGCAATACCATCTGTTACAGTGGATCTTCGAGTCAATGTGACTTGTGCGGTGATTCAACCAACCAAGGCACTGTTTGCATCCGCCATATACTTGATAACTGAACGTATAACCATCCCAATATGAAATACAGAATACATTGACATATCATCTCAAGGTGACAATTCATTAACTCGAGTATAAGATGGGAAGGAAGGATTTGAGAGTCATCCCTCAGAACCCCTCAACCAAGCATCGTAGCCCATTCTCCACTTACCCTACCCACTCTCTACAACACTCTCTACTCTAAGCTCCTCATAATGCCATCGCTCAAGAAGCTTCTCTCCTCTCTTCCCTTCGTCCGTCGTATTGCCCGGCGCAACGCGATTGCTGTCACGGACACTTCCGACTCAGAGTCGGAATACAGCTCCGAGTTACTTTATGTACGTCGTTCCGTTCCTTCTATCAAAATACATTCAACTAATTTCGCTGCAGGGTAACGAACTCATGACCGATGTCTTTGCCAACCTGATGGGTGTCGAGGTATGCTTCATTTCGCTTCGACGCTCTAATCCGGCATCCCTGACGGTATCTCGAACGTTGCAGATCATCAAATCAGCACCTACAAGCCGTTCAAGTGTTAGTGATGACATCCTCTCGACATACCCCTTTGAGAAATTCTATCACGTCGAACAACCCATCACCAACAAAGTTTCCGTCCCGGTCGTCATCGCCCGCACGGAATTTCTGGATGACCCAACCCTGGCAGCTGCCACCAAGGCAGAACGACGCCAAGCAGCAGTTATCCAACATCCTGACAATGGACCGATCCAATTCTTACCTCCCGCCGAAGCGCAACCTTGGATGTTCAGGCGTCCTTCCAAACCAGTCATCTATGAAGTTGACTCGTTCGATTCTGAAGAACTTCCGGAAGACTGGTACCTCAATCTGCGTGGCGTTCTCAATGTTTAAACCTCATATCAACACCAAACTCGATACCCAGATCACCCACGAACGATTCCCTCGATGCACTACCACTACGATATCATCTCCACTGGGACTGTGCCCTACTTATTTCCCTCCTCTTGTTGTATTCTAGCGTGATTCCTCGGACACTGTAGCAATTACCCTTTGGACGATACATATGTTATATACCCTCCCAATTTTGATGTCATTGATGTTCTATCGTAAAAGTCCCAAAGGATCTAAGGCCGAGACTCTTCATAATGAGCTTGCCAGTGAGTATTGTAACACGCCGTCATGACAGTGCGACCCTGAGCGGCGACTTCGGGTCAACACTCACTTCTGCAACCAACTCCACGGACATGTTCGGCGACCAAGCACTAGCTCTCATCGTCGAAGCCAAGCGATCCACCCAGACAGACACGCTATACAAGTACAATGACGAAGTAGTCCGAGCCGTCCAACGCGAGATCCGCATGCTGCAAACCGATCTCACAACCACTGTCGAGGCAGCCCAAGCCAACGCCCTTACGCCCTCCCAACCCATCCTCTGCGCTTCTACCTTCTATCACATGGCTATCCGACGGAACAAACGCTGTCTTCTCGCCTACCACGCTCATCGACTCGAACGACTGAAAGAACTCTACTGGGCATCCGGAGGCGCGTTGCCGCATATCCTCACCGATGCGGAAGTCCGATCCAAACTGTCCCCTCACGAAGTGGATTTTCTCCGCGAATACAATAACATGATATCTGATTACCGAAACGACTTCTTGGATGTGTTGGATGTGGCCGCTGGGATTACAACACCGCCCAAGGATTTGCGCGTCGTGGTTGAGGTCGTCCGAGAATGCGGAGCCATCCAGACGGAGAGTGGCAGTATTGATTTCAAGAAAGGGCAGAGGTATCAAGTATTAAGATCGAATGTGGAGCATCTCATTGTCCAAGGTTACTTGGAGGTGGTTTGATCCCCAATGAAGGTCAGTAGTCGGTGCTCTCAATCGTGTATATACAATAATCAAGGTTCCCAATGGCTATAGATGGCTGCGTACGCGTTCGTCATCCGCAAATCGACAAGGTGACCTCAGATACATGAGTTATATACCCTCGGCAAGTACGACCTACCATGAACTGCATTGTTATACAGAAAAGTACTAGGCCCTCCCGCCCAGAAACATTGATAAGATAGTGTCCCCAGTTGCTGTATACAAAATTTCAATGTCTAACCCCCCACCGATACATTTGAGCAGCCCCAAAATCAAAGATCCTGGGCTCCAACTCCGGGCTATGCATTGTCGAGTTCGCAGCAGAACCTGATGTCGACGCCGAAGAGATGGAATAGTTTCCAGGAGACATGTAATCCGAAGGAACACGACTCGTGGACTTCTGTTCAGCGTCAGCTCGGAAGGTACTCCCAACAGCGGAGCAACGACACCCGCAACCCGTTGCACAAGTCGGCATCCGCGACGCACGTCGCCAGCAGGTGTAATGAGTGACGTGGCAGCAGGCCAAGCAAGTTCGCGCCAAGCCTGTAAGGAGAATGAGTATCTCAACGACTGCTGGAATGCCGTTCACCCACCATTCGCAGGCAATCGACACACTGAACATGTCGGCCCTTTGTTGAGACTCCTTGCACCACAACCTGAACACTGCCCTTTGACTCCAGGTTCCATGTTCGCCTTGCAACTGACACAAACCTCTCCGATTTCTGGGAGAAAAGTCTCAATCAACCCGGAACGGAAGCATTACCGGTCGCTCACTCACGTATTTGGTTGGACGGTTCAATGCCATTCAACACTCGCAATGTCTCTCTGAGTTTATCACCTGGGAGGACGCAACGTCCTAGACATTTGAGAAGTTCTGTACGCTTCTCCGCCAACCGCCACCGGTGTAAGATCTCGGCATATGCCAAGATATGAACTTGGTACGTAGTCCTTTGTTCGACGGAGGCGGCAAAGGGCGCATAATAGCCGCTTTGTAAACGCGTGTCTGGTTAGTACTTCCGCCGCTACGAAGGTCGAGAGCTGTACGCACCCAAGATACTCTTCATCAGCCAAGAGGCTCACTTGAATGGTTTTCTTCTTTTCCTTAGTAGCAAGAGTACCAGCAGCAGCAGAAGCAAGAGATACGCTCGACGTGGGCACGCCCATTGTCACACCACCGAACACCGACCACCGCTTACCGTATCCTCCACCCGACGCAAATGTCGTATTGATTCTCGCTGACGATGGCCCAGGGGATGGCTCGGTCCAAACCTTCAAAGCACTCAAAGGACCTTCAGTAGATTTGTTTCCAGGTCCACTGGCTAACGCCGACGGCTTGCGTTTGGGTGAGGTCTCTATTTGTGGGGAAGGCGATTTCGGATGGGAAATAGTGCTTTGTCGGACAGGAATGAGTTCTGCTAGTGCTGAAGGCGTTAAACTGTAGAACGAGGTCCGTCCACTGTCGTGAGAAGTCGCAGTAGAGATACTAGAAGTTGTTCGCTCTCTCTGCTTGACTGGTTGGACTGCTGACATAGGTGGACTGACATCATAGGATGTGCCCAAGAACCGGCTAGTCCATGAACTTCGGGATGGAGATGACGTATGACTGGTGACTGAGGATAGTTTTGGCCACGAAGGAGACGGTGTGCTTGGGCTTGCATTCAAAGGATCTCTAGGACGAAGGCTAAAATAATCAATGCCGGAGCGTGGTGCGACTGGAATGGCTGGGATGGCTGGCGCGGTTGAATTGATGGTCTTCCGGATGTATAGGTTCGAGCCTTGGTTGTCTGAAACAGATCGCGTTGGCGAGGATCCCGACATTTCCTATGGTGCACTCACCGGAAGGAGGGTTCAACCGATCCAGTTCTACGAGTAGAACCGATAGCATTGCCAGCATCTGGATGTCTCGTTTCGCTTTGAATATTTCGTAGCTATAACACCAATTAGTACGCACATCAAACCGGAGCAATGAGTAATTTGCACGTACAAGCCTTCTACAGTAGTCTTGGCAAGTGGATTGTCACCCCATTGAACATTTCGCCTCGAATGATCGATAAGCTGGTAAGGCCCCTCTTCCTTCCTTTCCTCAGGTTCTCCATTCCCGTCGAGAGAACTAGTCGCATCACTCGATACTTGAGGTACGGTCGGTGCGAAAAGATCGTACAAAGTCGCCCATACCCGCTCGTGATCAAACCGTTGGTGGGCTCTGGCAACATTTCGATTCTCCGTACAAAGAGACGCCGGGGTATCTGACCAAAGGACGTAGTCTCTGGCGAGCTCTTTGTCCAAGAGTGTGAGACCTGAAAATCGCTTGATGCATACGGAAGAAAGTGGCCGGTTCGCGTGGGTACTCGATGCTCGTGTGTCGCGCGATTCGCGGGTTGCAGAACGCAGCTGTAGGCACGATAAGAAATACGTTGTGACGCGAAAGAACCAGGTTACTGACCACAGGCCCTATGAAAAGGGTATCCATCATTCCACCGAATGTCCATAAACTTCGTTGGCGGGGCTCTGGTTCAACGGGTAAACCGGACCCATCCCTTGCTATGCGCGACAGCCCTCTCATCGCATGCGATATGGTTCCCGCCGCAGACATGAATTGCTTAGGTGCAAAACTTCCGGATGTAGCTCGAGAGTCGTTCGAAGGTGATAGTGAAGCATTTCGCTTTCCTTCTCGGCCACCTTCACGTGGATGTCCCCTCACGGGAGTGTTCAAAAAGAAGCATACCAGTTCACCTGACAACAATTTGGATGTAAGTCTGCTCAGGAATGATAACGCAAACGTTGGTTACCGTTTGGTCCAAACGTCCCACTGCACATCCTGGGTCTGATCGCATTGGCAGGTGTGTTCTTGACCAAATGAGGTTTGTGCCCCTTCCTACTTGGCTTGCCGACTTTCCAAGTCTTACCACCGGCAAGGTGAGTGCCATTGACCCCATCTTCTAGAACTGGAGGTTTCTCATCCAGATCTGGTCCTGCACTATCATCGAGCAACTCATCCTCCCCATCGCTCCTCGACCCCTCACTCATGCCAAACGCTCCTTTGAATCCATACCCAAAACCTTCCTCCTCACCTAGCAGGAATCTCAAGCAGGGCTCAAGGCAAGGGCGGTGTGTATACCGGATGTTGCGCAATTTTTTGAGAAGGAATGCTCGAGTCTTGAGAGAGATGCCGGGGATCTTGTCGAGATCAAACGAGGGGATTGACGAACTGTTTGGTTTCCAGTAATCCTTGGGGAACTCGAACGATATTCGGATGAATGTCAATGCGTTATCGTCACGCCATGGCCCATGCAGGATGAATGTACACATTCGTTTACGATTGAGTTCAAACTGATGGGGAGTTAGATGACGACGTTCCATTATACACTTATATGTTGGACTCACCCGTTCGCATGCCACCCTTGCACCGAATCTCCGACCGATGACCCCGATCCTGAAACGCAATGTCAGTCGACAATCGCAATTGCATTGAATATGTCGGAGTACTCGTCTGCCAAAGACTCCGGCATCTCAGCGGTGGGCACATCGCCAATGGTTCGGCATTTACTAGGACTCCTCCCTCGGGTTCGCCCTCTCTCCTCTCCAGGGCCGTATGCGAGGCCAAGACCGATGTAAGTACCATCTGGCCCAATTCTTGCCTCGGTACTCCCTGCTCTTGACCTAGAATTGATTCTAGAAGCGGCACCGCTGTCGCCGCCGCCGCCGCCACTGCCATCACGCCGCTCAACTGTAACACTTGATAACCATGATATTTGGTCGACGGGACCAGGGGGACGACTTGGTTTGGGTGTCATACCAATTTTGGAAGGACCCCCTCCAAACCCCCCGCCAAGTCCTCTGGTCATGTAACCACTCGTCCGAGTAGGCCGACCAGATGTGGTCTCAGTAGAGGGGGCAGATGTGATAGTTGAGGCGATAGAAATAGCATTACCGCCTATGCTAGTCGATACGAACGGCGTAGGTCTTGTAACGAGCCTTCGAGCCCTTTCGCCACTTGATGGAAGGTCATCTGTACTGACAGGAGTACCACGTCCGGTAACAGAGGCCCTGCTAGGGGTGGGTATGACAATTGCTCCTCCGCCCTTGGTAGCCTCCCTGTGTACGCCCGCTTGTACTTCCGCCAAGATACTACGATTTCCAAGTGGGGCGGAAACAATTGGTTCGGAAATAGATTGGACAGGAGAAACGTTTGGCGCTATGCGGAAAGTGGTCGGGGAGCTAGATGTGCAAGAGGGAGATTGAGATCCGGAAGCTGTGTCGAAGCGGTTCAGATAGATCCTAATGCGGCTACCCGGGACATGGCCTACGGCCTAAAAATTAGAGATTAGGCGTCCGGTCCCTAAACACCCATTGTAAAAAGACTAACCTTCATCGTAGACATGTCTATAGGCCACAGACGAAGGGTCCTATCTTTTGACCACGTTACCAACTGGAACTCGCGATCATCTGCGAGGCAAATCAGAAAACCTCAAATGTGATAGAGAATAGGACACACCGTGTTCCAAATCTGAGCCACCCTTCCACCGCCAAACGTACTCCCTCACGACATCTTCATGACCTTCAGCTTTCCATACCGGCATATCAGGTTGTCCTGGGGCCCACATATCCAACGCGGTCTCTCCCCGTTGGGGAAGACCCAGGACACCGTACCCGAAAGGTAGATGCCGAGCCCGCCAAACGGGATACTTTGTGTGGATAATCGCACTAGGCTGGGGAGTCTCTTCACACCCGAGTGTATTAGACGCCCCGTGAAGGATAGAATTGGAGATTTCGTCGGGTTGGAAGTACTCTTGGAAGGGGTATAATGGTGTTTGAGGAGCCTCCAGCGGGTACTCGGCATCACAGAGGGGTGCTTTGGGCGACAGGTTAGATATTGTCCAGAACTTGATGGTTTTATCCAGAGAGCAAGTCACGATTTCGTTCCGATATTTTAAAGACCAGTCAATGCCATAGATCTTCGCGCCTTGATGTGCAGGTATAGTGAGCAGCGGAAGTGATCCTTTCTAACCAAATATATGAGGCATGCAATTACAGAACGTGAAACTCCACTCACGCGAGTGTCCCAGACGAAAACTTTGTCATCATGTGAAGAAGCCATGAGATGTTCGTCTCGTCCTGGGAAACGGTCAGTGATTTGTCCCTACTTCGAATCAGGGTCGACTTACGGTTCCACTTGACCTGTGTGGCAGGAGCTGATGACCGAATGGTTCGCATAACGAGTAGATCCTGAGAATCGACATCGCTCACCATCCCATGCGCACATCCCGTAAATTGGCTTGGCTCCTTGCCTCATATCCCATGCCCAAATCCAAGAATCAATTCCACAACTAGCGACCACCTGAGCTAGAAATTGGCAACTCCGATCCTCCCATTAAGAAGGCAACTCACATCTGGGTCGAATAGGCTCCAATTGATGTCAGTTATGGCTCGGTAGTGTTTGTTGAGAATCAACTCTATCGACGTTTGCCCAGCTTTCTTGAGGTTCCAGATGAGCAGCTTCTGGGACGATGTGGACACAATATACTCTGCTCTGGAAGGGTGTGGGTTCCACTGTACGTCTGCAACCTCCCAAGTGCCTCCTTGAGGCATAAACCGAGGAGGGTCGTAAGGATTGTCAAGGTCGATAATGAAGAGACCTTTCCGGCTGACATGGGGAGCTATATCAGCGACAGAATAGCGGGAAAGGGGATGCACAAGACGTACGCAGCCAACACGATATCTCGATTGGAAGGGCTGATGCTCAACTATCCCGTGAATCTCAATGGTGGTCCATTGAACCTAACAAAGCTGGCTCACGTTCCCAACTGGCTGCTTGAATTCAATTTTCATTCTTTTGTAGAATGTGCCCTGGTCGCTCCTTGCGGAACTGTCCAGGGAACCCAAAGATATCGCGTTTTGACCGTGTCCTGCGCCCGTTGTTGCAAGCAATGGAGAGGCAGGGAGCGACGCGCGACGGTCAGTATACGTGTTCATGGCCGATTGGGGGGCATAGAAGGATGTGAGTGGAAGCGATTTAGGGGCGAAACCTTCCCTGGTCGACGTCGGGGGAAAGCGGTATTGTGCTAAGGATGGCGGCGATAACACAGGCGGGGGTGGCGGCGGCGGCGGGGGAGGGGGGGGAGGGGGAGGAGGAAAGGCGTCCATTCGCGTCTTCCGCTCTTCCGGGATAGAATTGTCCTAGAAGGATGTACTGCTGAATGCAGTTGAAGTCAAAATGTAGAAACATGAATAAGCAGACATCACCGCGAACAAACAACCCGTAATGGTCACATCGCCGCGATCTCAGCCTCACTTGAAATTCCACCTCTCACTCACAAACTCTTCTTAAAACGCCGAAAGGGATGGAGGACTTGGTTAGCTATGCGGTCGCTGTAGTTGTCATATTTGCAGCCTATAAGTGGTTAAGTAAACCAGGTGCGTCGCCTTCATACTTACAGCGTGTCCGTGGAGGGGCTGACAATTTCGGCATCCCCAGCGGCATCTCAGACTCCCGCAGCGCCTGAGCTCGGATTTCAACCTAAGAGGGTAACCCAGGATATGGTGCGTTTCTTCTCTCGGTTTGTTGTTTGTGATCCTACTGGACAATTATCCTTAGGTCAGCCAGGTGCAGAACATGTTTCCCGATGTACCCTAGTAAGCCGCCTTCAGACGCTCAGACGGTTATTGTTGCCATTCACTCACACCTCTTCCTGATTATTTCCATAGTGATAATATTCAATACGACCTATTACGCACGGGTTCCGTAGCGCTCACATGCAACAAGATACTCGAACAAGGGTACCTCCCTGCCGTACGTATATTACCACCCTTGTTCAAGAGGTACAACCTGAGTGTTTTCTCCTCAGCCACCACCTGCCTACTTTACACTGTACCCCACACAAGCTCCAGTGACGCCACGGAACGCGAACTCCACACAGCCACTACCTGCTACAACACCCACGAGGCACCAACCTACTCTCATTGAACGCTATGGACTGAGCGACACTATACAAAATGGAGCCACAACTGATTCCCTCGGAGACTCGAAAGGGAAGGGCGTTGGTTGGGAAACCACAGCAGAAAAACGGGAAGCCAGCCTTAAGGAAAAGAAGGCAAAGATGATTCTAGCTGCCAGGCAGTGAGTGAAATGAAATGATATAGCCGTCAATGCACCGATCATAGAGATATTCTCGAACAGGAAACTTCTCCAGAAAGAGAAACAAGCTGCCACTTCATGAGTTGTGTGGCTGGGCTGTCACCTAGACCTCGATGTGTCGGCTATACCACGATGCGCTATTGGAATGTTACCCTATGCCATTCATCTCAGAATGGACCACCTTTCACACCATCCCACTAAACGCGCCCGGTGATGAAGTATGTTCTGGACCGGCTTGCCAGCCTATCGCGACAGACACTGCTCTGAGGTTGAGGTAGAACTTTCTTCCACGTGGACTACCTGCCCCCTTTGCCACGCGCCGCATTTGTTAGAGTGTCGTACGACCATTCAGCAAGCTGATCCCCGCGCCCGGTTGATGGGGACAGTGGACTGGTTTACGCCTGCCTCCTCTGCCTCCTAGGAATAAATTATTCGGAGCTTGAGCTTCAGGAATGCTCTGAGCCGACAGAAGTAATTAAAGCAACTCTGAATGTCGTGCAGGTCCCCATGGTTTTCAACACGAATCGACGCCGCTTCCCAACCACTATTATATGACCTGCTTGGTTATCTGCATGCGACGAGCACAGGGTTTCTCCAACGATCGTTGTGGCCATTGTTAGAAAGATCCATCCTGACGCTTGAGGGCGGGCTGCAAGTGAAACCGGACTTTGCGGGCGTACTCAGCGTCAGGTTGCTACCGTGGAACGAGGAACGAATGATTAACGCCTTGAGCGTGATACCTGCTATGCTGCTACGGATGAATCCTCACCCAGAACGCACTCTTGCTACAAGGTGGAATGTGTGGAGGGGTATGCGACTATATGGAGTCGGTCCGCTATGTCTAATTTGCATGTCATGATCGGTCAGTGTCTTAAACCATTCTACTTCTGGCAGTCCGGCCATACGACCTTTCCCTGCTGATATCAATTCTCTGAAGGGTTACACGGCCTGACGACATCTTGACCTCTTGTTGCCGTCCAACAAATTTTCTGCGGTAGTCAAGCGAAATCGGATAGTCTCTAATGCAATCAAAGGAAGACATATTCAAGCCAGGGGTCCAGGTTTCATTTCAATGGCTTATCCATCGCTGCAAACACGGTGTTGGAGGCCGTTGTCCATGCTGGGCGTTCGCCCAGTTATGCCTACACATGCTCCGGCTGGGACGCGTTTCGTCGCCTGGCCTCCTTAGCTCCCATCTCACGAAAGCACAAGGGTTGGTTGCTCTCCCACCACCACAAAATGTCTCTGCCTCGTAATCCAGGCAAACACCTAATGCATTGCCGAGAAGCTTTGCGCGCACTCCTCCATAGACTCCGAACGCTCCACACCCTGTCCGTCACAGAGCGCAACTGCATAAAACGTAGGCTCGTGGCCATGTCACTGGCGGAGACCCAGCATAGAATATGGGTGATGAAGCGAGAACGGGAGGCATTAGCACAGGCAGCTGGTCTGGGCCGGTTGCACTTGACTAGGTTGTCGAGGATTCTGGGTGAAAGTTCTTCAGGGGTGAAGAACCCCTCGAGAACCACGCAGCCACGAAGAGGCAAGGCCTGCACAACTTAGTTTAAAAGATACCAGTGGGCAGACGAGCAAGAGGTGAGGAACTGTCGGCATTGTCCGATCATCGCGGGCCAGCTGCTCATGTTCACATCCCTCGACCTCTCGATGATATAGGCTCATGAAAACGAGCTTTCCTCCCGAGGAACTTCTCCTTCAAGCTTGTTCCGAAACCTCATTTAGTGTCATGCTACCATCGCATTGGGACTTGCAGATTATCGCTGATTTTATAGAACAGATTTACAACGCGTGGTGACAAGGCTCAGCGGCCTTCACTGGATTGGGAGTATATCAACCCGTTTCCAGAGGATGTGCAGCACGTTCGGAATGTGGCCATACTCCGGTAGAGATGATTACCGCGCCGGTACACGGACTTCCACCTTAAGGAACCATAGTGGCTCATCAAGATGACCAGAGCAATCCGACGCGCCTTTCCGCTCAACTACGCCACTCTCGTATCCTCTCGATGGTCAATCAATGCAGACAAAGAACTTAATTCACAATCTTATGGACAAAGCCCCGTTTGAAGGGGCGGGAGGGAATTGTGTCCCGTGAATGCAGGACTACGGCGTTCAGCTCGATCGCCAATGTGAAGGGAAATGTGAAGAGCGAATCTCTACATGCAGAGGGGCTTCCATCGTCGCATTGTTGTTCCCGATGTCCTCCAGAACCGAAGCTTCCTCGATCCTTCCAAAGTAAGAGGTCGCCGTTCGAAACCGCCTATCATCGCACCGGCTCCCGAGCATAGCAACACAATCGCACGTCTCGCCTGAAATGCACCTCTACAAGCACTGTCCCGGATAAGGTTTCCACACTAAAAATCGGGAAATGCTGCAGTTGGGACGCCTTGTGGCACGGTATACAGCTACCGTAAGATTACCTCTGGTACCCCAAATTTCGCTGGGACGCGTTCCGCAGAACATTACCGGGCGACCATTTCCTCAAGAGAAGAGGTACATGTTCCCCGTAGAATATCACTGGTTACGCTAAGGATCGTACGGAGGTCACCTGCCATCCAACCATCAACCCAATATAGCTAGCAGCGCAGCCAAGAGGGACGAGGCCGACACGTTTTGGTCCTGATCGTCAAGAAACGCCAGTCTCCATTATTACACACGAGCCAAGAAGCACAGCTCGAGGACACGACGTGCTCGGTAAGTAGGCGCAGCTCGATGGAAAGGAACCATCCTCGGGCGCCTCCCGCAGCGGGTTCGTTACTTGGACAAGTCAATGCAATGATAGGAGACGTAAACGTAACCGTAAATTTGAATTTCATGGCCCAAGCATCGTGTGCGGACAGGAAAAAAGAGGTGGGGATCACGAACCCAGAAGCGCTGGAAGGAAGAGGGTGACGCATACTAGCTGAAGTCTCGATCGCATGCCCAACCAGAGTCAAGGAGCAAGGAAAATGGATGATCTTGCATCAGGATCGACGCCAAATTTGCCGATGCATTGCGCTAAGCAGTGTGGATTGTCCGCCGCCTCGAGGCGTGCATGGGAGCCAGTCAGGCTCGGCCAGGGTGAAAAAATTTTCATCAGTGGAGTCGAAGGGAGCGAGGGGAATGCTGAAGACGAGAAAGGCAGGTCCGGCGGCACAACTTGTCCTTTGAGAAGATATGGTGAGAGGAGTCAACGCGACATCGACCCTCGGCTTGAGAAATCTCGATGACGAACGAGGGGATCTACATGGTGGGCCCTCACCCCCGGCCCTAGGTTCGAGGATCGCCAAAATTCAGTCCACGTTGTTTGAGAGTGGCACGCACCTTGCATGCGGTGAAGAGGCACGTCGCCCGTCCGTTTTGGAAATTTCGAACGCGGTTTCAAGCGGAGTTGAAACCCGTGCACGTATAAATCTCCTTGTCGTTTCGCCACTGAGCTCTCCATCATTCCCTCTCGACCATCTCCACTGACCAATCCACTTATCCTTTGGCTTCTCTCTTCCGACTAATTTATCTTTTATTCCAATGCGACCTTGGTCTGTGGCAACTGAGCTGCCACCCCGCGCACCAAGCTCAGTCATTGGCATTGCACGCAAGCAATCAGTGATTGAGTTGGTCTGGTGCTGCGCGGATGTCAGCTCAGGCTGGTCATAAGGCTTTGTTGTCAATTGGGATACCTTTTTGCCACTATGGCCCGTGTATAGTTCTTGTCCCTTTTGCTGGTGTGCAACTCCCCCCTCCCCCTCCCCCTCCCCTGGACGTTCAAGCTATTCACTCGGACGTCACCGTATATGCGCATCTCGAGAATCAAGATCATTTCTAAATTGCAATTTCACGAACAAGTACATAATCACAGAAAGGAAACATAGACGACCTAGTACACCGCTCATGACGAGTTGTAATTTTTCATCACGGCATCCGCAATGATTCTCCTTGGGGCCCTCCTGCCTGTCCAGAGCTCGAATTGACGGTACCCTTGTTCGAGCAACACTTGCACACCTTGGACTCTGGCCCACGTTTCGGGTGCGGTTTCTTTCGCCAGCGTGAGCAGAGGCGTGTCGGCGGGCTTGTATGCCAAGTCGATGACGACTCCAGAGGGGACGCGGGTGAAGAGAGTGGGTGGGAGGTACACCTTCGATTCATCTCGCGTAACGCTGGTACCCTCCGCCGGGACAGTGCCAATGATGACGGAAGGTGTCTCGACGTCTGGCGGGATGCATTCCAAGGAGTCGACGACATGGATGTTGTAGTCCTCTGGGAACGAAGCGGCGAGTTTCTTGGCCGTCTCTGCCGTCCGGTTGAAGATAAAGATGCGGGATAGACCGAGGGTATGGAGAGCGTAGATAGCAGCACGTGCCGTTCCACCAGCGCCGATGACGAGACTCGTAGTTGATGATGTAATCGTATGCCTGACGTTGTCCACGGCGAGCGCACGGATGGCGCGCCAGTCCGTGTTGTGACCGACAAGCTCAACAGAACCATCAGCCTTTTCCTTTGGAATAACAGTATTGACGGCACCGATAATTCTCGCGTCGTCGCTGATGCCACCGTTCAGGAGAGGGATGATATCGAGCTTGTTGGGAATCGTGACGGCGGCACCGCCGAATTCGGGAGAGTTCAGGACAGCCTTGACTTCCTCGCTGTTGACATTGGTAGTTTCCAAAAGACCGAATGTGTGCGGTAAGCCGAGTGTCTGGAAACCAGTATTATGGAGCGTTGGCGATTGTGAGTGCTGAATCGGGGAACCGAACAAGTAGAATTGCTTGGCGGGGAGCTGACCAATCAAGTTCAACGCCGTCTGGATCTGAGCGAACGAGATTTGGCCGGGAGCAGCCTTGGTGGGCAATGCGGGGTGGGAGACTGGGCTGAAGCTCATGTTGAGAATGCGAGAAAGCTGGCCGGCATGCCCCATGTTGATGGCAATGATGGGTTTGGGGTTCGTCGCTGAGACCGTTTCCACGAAGTTGTAAAGGTCAAAGTTGTCCGTCACGGTGTGTGCCTTTCCGACAATCTTGACAATATCGCCCAAGCGAGAGGCAGTGTTGTACTTGTCCATGGCTACAACACCGGTCCACTTGAACGATCCAGACCAGTCGTGCCACGAGGCGATAATCTTCGAGAATCCCTTGGTCTTCGACAAGGCCTCGATCTTCTTCTCGGTCCAAGAAATCTCTACATCGACGTATTCGACACCCGACCGCAGCGCGAAGTGCATGAGGTTGAAGGCCTCAGCTTCCGCAGCATCAGGGAAAGCACCACCCTGAGATTGAGTCCGGACAGTGAAGACGATGGGCAGTTGCGTGGCTTGACGAAGGGCGGCGAGCTGGGCGGCGACGTATTGGAGAGGTGGAATGTTGCCGGTGGGTTCGACAACGCCAGTCGGGGATAGCAAGTCGACACGCAATTCGATGGCATCGACACCGGTTGTCAAGTCGTCGATGATAGGCAGTGCAGGCGTGATGTCGGAATATGTGAGGGATAGGAAGTACGACCGCTTGCCGCGTTGGAGGTTCGGAGCAAGATTAGGCTTGAGACCCGAGATGTGCTTGAAGAACCTCAAGATCTCCTTTTGCAACGCTTGTGAAGCGGCGACCTTCTCCTCCTCGGACGCATTGGCGTTAAAGTAACTGTAGAACTGATGAGTCGAAGTCTCCGCAAACCAAGGCTCGCGACGACGGTACACATCCTCAATGGAATCGGTGCCGTAAGGAGGTCGCTCGGTCTCCTCGGAGAGATACTTGACGATGGCCTCCAAGTCCCGTTCGATATGAACGACAGGGCCTCTGTAACTCTTCAATGCCGCCCTAGCAGCAGGGGTCTCAACGACACCACCTCCAAGACTGAGAACTGCACCAGCGGGTTTGGTACGGAGGAGCTCGAAGAGGCACTCAAACTCGGCCTCACGGAAAGCAGGCCAGCCACGTTCTTTGACGAACTCGGAGAGGGGGATGCCGTACTTGGAGGATAGGTAATCGTCGGCATCGATGAATTCGAGACCGAGGACGGTAGCGGCAAGTTTTCCGATGTAGGTCTTTCCAGCACCGCGCATGCCGATGAGGACGATTGAGGCATAAGGAGGGAAGGTGAAACGATCGACTTGTCCAGTGGCAAGCTTGTTGAGCTCAACGCCTTCGACGGCAAGACCAATCTGGAACGTAAGGGCAGGATCAATTCGTGTCCATAGACGACGATATAGGTTATGCATGCCTTATTCTCCAGATCATCCCACCAGTTGGGCCAAGTCTTGCCAACGCAAACCTTCTCCTCGAGTACAACGCCCTTAATAACCGCACCCAAAACGCTGAAAGCCATCGCGACGCGGTGGTCGTCGTAACAGTGAATACTGGGGTTTTCGTTCAACTCTTCGATAGGCTGGCCGTAAATCTCAAGGCCGTCATCGAGTTCCTTCGTCTTGATGCCGAATTTCGCTAGCGAACAAAGGTTCAACATGGGTCATTCTGAACCAGATATGGAGCACTCACCGAGTTCATCGATCATCGCGCGGATACGGTTGCACTCCTTGACGCGCTGATTGGCGATACCGAGGATGCGGGTAGCGTTCGGAGGGATGCCATCGACGCGGCGTTCCTCCAAGCTGGGCTTCGACGCAACGGCGGCGAGCACGCTTGCCGTCAAGAACGCGTCAGTCATAGGTTCCATATCGACGTATCCACATGCCCGCAATTGGCCAATCGGAGGACCAGTTACGGTCGTCTCGTTCTCGGTCTGAACGACAGTGCAACCCATGGGCTCCAAGACGAATTTCGCGAACCCAGCGTCGCCTTGAAGGGACGCCGTTCCAATGTTCTCGATGGTGCAAGTCGTGCCGGTGATGGCAGCGATGGCGAGGGGGTAAGTCGCGGATGACGCATCGGACTCGATGTTGTAGGTGGGTGGGTTGGTGTACGTGCCGCGTGGGATGTCATACACGTCGAGGGGTTCCCCTGCAGGATTCTTGCGACGGGTAACGGTGATGCCAAAGGTGGCCATCATGGCAATAGTCATGTCGATGTAAGGTTGGGAGATGACTTGGCCACCAGTCAACTCGAGGACAGTGCCGGATTCGTTTGACGCATAGGGGGCGCAAAGAAGGATAGAGGAAACGTATTGCGAGGAAACGCTAGCCGCCAGTTGGACGTGCCCACCCTTGAAGCCTTGATTGATGGCAAGAGGCAGGCAGCCTGGAGTCTCGAGATAGGAGATGGAAGACCCATTAGCTTGAAGCGCCTCAACGAGCGGGCCACACGGGCGTTGCTTCATACGGGCGTTGCCGGTGATTGTCGTCGTCTGGGTGGTGGCATTCGGTCCAGGTTGAGCGAGCGTGCAGACAGTAGTGAGGAACCGCGCAGCTGTCCCAGCATTTCCCAGGTAGATTTCCTTTCCCTTGGGTGGGGTCGTCAGGGAACCTTGCCCTCCGTGTACAACTAGGGTTTCCCCTCCATCTTCCCACTCGAAACTCGCACCCTATCACCGCAGTCAGAAGGTCATTGTCCTTCGAGTGGTGACGAGACTTACCTTGAGATCCATGAGAGCAGCCATCATAACCTGGGTATCGTCGGAGTGGAGAAGATTTCGCAACCGACAAGTGCCCTTTCCGAGAGCTGCCAACACCAAGCTACGGTTGGAGATGGACTTGGATCCTGGCGTAGACATGCGAACAGGATGGTTTTTGGGAATACCTGGGATGACCTTGCAAGCTTCGGCGAGGACATTGGCAATGACACGATCCTCGACGGCAGTCGCCCTTTCTTCGTAAGTCTTGCCGATCCTGGAGAGTAGTACAATTTTCTTGGCAGCTCCACTGTTCTTCTTGTCAATTTTCATGATGTTCAGCAGCCTCTTGATTGTGAGATGGCGAGCCGCGGGGAGTTTTGCGATGCGTGGATCGTTGACAGTCACTGGGAGGCCGTACGCTTTAATGCAGCGTGTGAGGCGTCCCACAGCCACTTGTCCGAGGACATCAAGTTTCCGAGCGACCTCGGCTTCCAATATCATGCCGATTGACACACATTCTCCGTGGAGAATGGTAGGGGTGAGAACGGCCTCGATCGCGTGGCCAATAGTGTGACCGAAGTTGACTAGGTTTCGAAGACCAGTCTCGCGCTCGTCCTTGGTAACGATGTGCGCTTTAACGGAAATAGACCCGATAATGATCGACAGTAACAGTTCCTGAGCTTCCGATCGGGTGCTCGAGACCTGACCCTGAAGCGTCTGACGAGTGGAACCGCATTGAACAGCAGACAGGATTTCAGCCGAACGGGACTCGAGTTTGGTGAATTCGTCTTCATTCCAAATAGCAGCAGTCTGGCGGAGGGGAATAATTTAGGCAATTGCGGAGATAAAGGCGATGGAAACCGACCTTAATGACTTCAGCCATTCCATTGGCGAATTCTCTCGCTGGAAGGGTTTCAAGGAAGGAAGCGTCGATGAACACGTATTCAGGCTGCCAGAAAGATCCGATCAAGTTCTTCCCATGGGGTGTATCAATGGCAGTCTTGCCCCCAACTGAGGAATCCACCATAGCTAGTAGTGTGGTCGGGATCTGGACAAAGCGCACACCGCGCATGCTGTCGCCAGAGTCAGACACGTAGGCAATAAAACTCAACATGCGCTCACAATGTAGCAGAGACAAATCCAACAAGATCACCGATGACCCCTCCACCAAGGGCAAGGATCACTGTGTCCCTCGTGCATGCCGACGTGAGCAAGAAATCTTCGATTTCGGCCTTTCCTTCACGGGATTTTGAGGTTTCTCCGGGAGAGATGACGTAACTCAAGAAGCGGGAGGTAGGGATCTCCTTGAGGACTGACTTGAAAGCGGAAGAGAAAGCATTGAGATGAAGGCAAGAGATGTTCTTGTCAGTGATGAGAACGTAAGTAGAAGCAGGGAGTGTGGTGATAACGGTATTGGCGATGTAGCCGGCCAAGTGGAAGCCGCAGTGGATACTGTCCTTTCCAAGGATGGAGACCTTGACAATGTCGGGGGAGGACATGTTTGAGGGAGCGAACTGTCGCGATAGTAAGGAGTTTCAATCAACCCTTTGCATAAAATAGTACGAGAAAGTTGTCTGTGAACTTGTCTTTGTCTTGTCGCTGTGTAGGATTCCTGCGAAGTAGAAATGTGAGATGAGACTCAGCCGAGGGAGTCAACCTCACGAACACGTGATTATTTCGACACGTTTGCGACTTCTTCTCCTGAACCGTTTCCGAGGGATATCCATCACCCGGGGTGTCGCTGGTGTCGATGGTCCCTGTACCCTGTGCACTGCTACGCTGATGACTTTCGGGCGAACAGTTGTATCACTCTGCATAGGAGTTTGCTGCATCACGGTCGCGACAGTACCTCCACGGAAGTCTGATCGTGGATCTAGCATTTCACATAAGAAACCTGAGGAAGGGAGCGCCTCAGAATCTAGATATAGACAGCTCACCTGCATACCGCGGGCTCCCATCAGCTGCAAGTGGGACAGAAATGGTAAAGTGTGGAGTAGGAAGCCTAGGTCTTCATAGCGTTGACCGAATGATTTGCCAGCTCCGTGTTGTACTCCCCTAAACCGAGGCTTTCCGCTCCCGGGACACGATGCAACGCCAGTAGTTATACTGAAGAACCCTGCCAGAGATCCCTCGATGAGCGAGACTCGACCGTGTCACCCAACGAGGCCGCAGGGAAGTAGTTCGAGGCCGTAAGACGATGATCCGGGTTGTGTGGCGAGTGGGACGGTAGTTGTCTTGCTGGGAGTATTCCCCTTGCTGGGAGTACAATCGCCAAAAGAAGAGACGGTATAAAGCACAAGGGCACCCTTGATAGGCGCGTTTCGCCGGATATGAAAGGCAACCATTTTGGGTTGAGCGCGAATTAGGCGTTGTGGTATGTAGCATAAGACGAGATAGCGCTTCATGGACGTTATTTCTTCACCACCAAGCCCATGAACAGAGCTTGTACGTCTTGGAAACGCCACACAAGTGTTCGCAATCGCCGACTTGCATTAATCCATGGCTGTGGGGACCCCGGCCTGTGTCGTAAACACTCGGAAACACCACACCGGGTTATCTGTTATTGAAGTTTGAAAATTTTCATATGGGCTTGACCTCGAAGCACGCGCAAGGCAAACGTCGTGATTGCGTCTACGAGAGCGCGTGCAACAATGTCGAAGGGGGACGTATCATATGTAAAGCAGGGTTGCCGGGCCGTGCGCCTGTATCGCCGCTGGATAAAGTGCCTTTGTCGAGAGCGTAAGCCCCCATAAACACGCGCCAGCGCTGGCTCCTGCCTCGTCGGTGGTAGGCTATACAACCGTAAGCTGTGAGTGGCCGGTCGTGTCGGACGCGAAGTGAGGGGTATAAACAAACACGCTCTGGACAAGCTGAGATTTCATCTTCAACTGCCACCCCTCCCATCACCATCTCCCCGCTACCACTCTTCCAGGTTTCAAGCAAACATGCTCGGTCAGTCCCGACTTTCGTAAATGCCTTGTGCTGCCCATTCTCATGCCTTTCCTCCTCGGTTTAGCTCGAAATCTTCGTACCGTCGCCCGTCGTCTCCCTCAACGTGTGCCTTTATCTATCCCCTCGTCCTCAAGGTCAATATCGGCTTCTCCCGTATCACGAGCTGTCGAGACTAGCGGGACCGTGCCACGACCCTCGAGATGGAAGCAAGCCGCGACGATCTTTGGCCGCGTTACGCTCGTCACTGTCATTGGCACAGTTGGCACCTTTATCTATTGGGCAGAAAAGGACCGACACCCCGGCGCCCAAAAACCTTTCGACCCCACTAAGAAGACAGTGGTTGTCTTGGGCAGTGGATGGGCCGCAACGAGCATGCTGAAAAATATGGATACCGAGGAGTTCAATGTCGTGCGTATCTTGCTGCCTCTCATACTGTGTCCAAGCTCAGTAATTACCCTCGTGCGTTACCTAGATCCTCGTTAGCCCGCGAAATTATTTCCTCTTCACCCCGCTACTTCCTTCAGTTGCTGTCGGTACTCTCGAACCCAGGTCAATCATCCAAAGCACACGCTATGTTGCCCGCCACAAAGCTCGTCGCGTCTCAATTTATGAGGCAGAGGCCTTGAACGTCGACCCTCATAACAAGCAAGTCACCATTGCTGACACCTCCGACATCAAGGGCGAAGTGAACAACATCACCATTCCCTACGACATCTTGGTCTATGCGGTGGGAGCTGAAACTCAGACATTCGGCATTCCAGGCGTCAAGGAGGTAAATTAACAACATATTGCCGACTAATGCCGTTGATGACGTCATATTTTACTAGCATTCATGTTTCCTGAAAGAGCTTCCAGACGCAGAGAAGGTACCCAATCGCTCTTTAGTGAACCCTAGCCCCCAATGCTTATACAGGTCTTTGTAGCTTCGTGAGCGTGTCATGGATTGCATCGAATCTGCTGCTTTCCCCGATCAAAGTGAACAGGAAGTTGACCGTCTGATGCACATGAGTGGGTCTACACTGCCTCATGGCGTAACTGTCCTTGCTAATTGACCTTTGCTCCCATCAGTCGTTGTCGGCGGAGGTCCGACTGGAATCGAGTTCTCCGGTGAATTACACGATTTCCTAAAGGAGGATCTACGTGCCTGGTATCCGGAACTTGCCGATAAACTTCGCATTACACTGGTGGAGGCGCTTCCGAACGTTTTGCCAATGTTCAGCAGAGTACGTTAGAGTGCTTCCCTTGTTGGATCCTTCCGACTAACTTGCTGGGACCCTGCAGGAACTGATTCAATACACAGAATCGACTTTCAAAGAGCAGAACATCCAGATCCTAACTAAGACCATGGTCAAGGAGGTGAAAGATAAGTCCGTTATCGTGAAAACCGACAAGGGCACGGTCGAAGAGATCCCCTATGGATTGCTTGTCTGGGCTGCCGGTAACGTTGGTCGGAAGATCACACGAGATCTCATGGCATCATTGCCGCAACATCAGACAAATAAACGTGGCCTACTCGTTGATGACTACTTGAGGTTGCTGGGTGCTAACGATGTGTATGCCATCGGAGACGTCAGTACCCCCCCCCCCCCCCTCGAACTCCGCAACGAGCTACTAACGAAGCGCCCCTAGTGCACCGCTACTTCTTATGCTCCTACGGCACAAGTTGCATCTCAAGAGGGTCGTTACCTGGCTCGCCTCCTTGGACAACTCGCGAAGAAAGAGAGGCTAGAGAAGCGGCTAGCAGAACTTCGTGGCGAGCGCAGCGGTCTCCCCGAAGGGCCTGAGGGCAAAGTCAAGGTGGGCATATCCTACCCCGATCCGACCTCCAGTACCGTTACCGACACCGCCAATAAGGCCAATTCAGAGGAAATTGAGTCTATTGTAAAGCAGCTCAACCAAGCCAGCAAAATCCGACCATTCCATTACAGCCATCAGGGTAGTTTGGCGTATATTGGGTCTGATAAGGCCATTGCCGACCTTCCCTTCTTCAACGGAAACGTACGTCGCTTTAAGTAACTCGGATTGATGAACTGATCCTGAGATTGGCAATAGTTCGCATCTGGAGGCGTGGCAACCTTCCTCTTCTGGCGGAGTGCCTACGTTTCCACCTTGTTTTCTCTGAGAAACAGGACGCTTGTCATGACAGATTGGTTGAAAGTCAAGCTCTTCGGACGGTAGGCGCTGCTCATCGTTGCGAGAATGTTCATTTGACTGAGTTGCTCCTCCAGTGATGTCAGCCGCGAAAGCCGAACGTAACCCGTCCTCCCCGAAGATCGGTTAATTTTCCACTTTCGTGCCTGTCCACGTCGTTCTTGATAGAAGCCATAGACCAAATAGACTTTCCACCGTTCTGGCAACTCATCTGTCACTCATTCTTTGCATGTTGTTTCTCTCGGCTATCCAACAGTGTTACGTGGTTACGCACAGAATAATAATGACCTTCTATGCGCAGGTTATCGGACTACTCTGAGGGTGTCAGGAGGGGAGTACGGTATCGGTAAAGTCCACTACGTGCAGGGTGCAGTTTTGTCGAGCGTCCCCTATAGAATGAAGAGTTTGGTAAGAACAGAGATGTCGCCAGAATATATAGTTGAAGAGTAAACGAACCGGCGTCGAATCGCGTCGGAAGTGCCACCCAAGCGCCATGCTTCGTCAGTTGGGCACACGACGCCCATTCATGTTGATGATCGGGAGCATATGAAAGGATGCGCTGGACCAACGACGATATCAGATAGTTGTCCCCTGCGTTTTGTTCCAGATGCCGCCGGTCTCGTAGCGTGATTGCTCGCAAGTCCGTGCCCTACAGAAATTCACATGAATCGATCGAAAGGGCGGCAAGGGAGACGAGCTTACAGTCGCAACAAGGATGCGAGTCCCATCAAAGGCCAGATAGTTTGCCTCTCGTCGCAGATACAGCAAGAACGGTTTGCGTGCCCGGTACTCGAATGGGGTGTCATCCTCAAAATCTGGGACATAGTGTATGCATCCAGCCGAAGTGGCCACCACAACGTCCCGCCCATCTGGCGATACGTGTGCCGCTGCGACGCGTCCTTGATTATATTGTCGGTAAGCACGGAAGAATGCGGTGAGGTTGGCAGATGGCGAGGATCCTGCATCTTGCACCGCTATCGCCGCCGGTGGCAACTGGGCTACATTCTGAGAGATAATTGCGGTTGGTGAAAGTTGGGAGAGCGAGATGGGTGTTTCGTCGGTGATCTCGTAGCAGGGGTAGCCCGGTTCGCAGAGTGCGCCGCGAATGTAGAACGGTTCTGGTGGCCTTCCGCTCCCAGTGTATGGGTGCCGACTGTAAGCTACCATGCACCAGCTCCTACATACGAAGATGTGATCTGGGCTGATATCAATGTATGGAATGAAGAAGCTGTCGGTGGGGTCGTTGTTCTCGCCTTCCGAAACCACGCGCGGAACATCAACCTTTTGCATCAGTTGGCAAGAAGGTAGGTCCCATATATAGACTTGCTGTGTCTCTGATGAGGCGGTGGCAAAGTTTGGATAAACCAATCGACTTGCTTTTGAGAGTGGTGGCGCTTGAAGGAGCGCCCAGGGAACGTAAGCACCTCGGTGTGGTAGCGGTAGACCACAATCGACATATCCCGGTCGGGGTGGTACGCGTACGGGTGGATGTTCTTGTGGGAAGATGTACACCTGGTCTGACGTTCTTCCCTTCTGTGATTCGTCCGGGTGGCAAGGTAGATAAGTTGCCGGATCGAATGCGTCCGCGGACCGCCGCCAGATCTCGAACATGTCTCCCGGACGAGAAAACGAGATGAAACCTCCCCCAAACTCAACATGAGCTCTTGGAGACACATAATCCTTCATGTGGGAGTAACGCAAGTGAGACCGTGGTGGTCCGAGAGCAACCGGGGACTGTACCTTGGGTAACCGCCATAGCACTTCATCGGTGTCGAGTGCAATTACTGTGAGCCCTCCATCTGCATGAGTTAGGATGGCCGTCCGTTCAACTTCATCGATTTTGAAATGGTGCACGTCGGGCCCGTGCGAGTGGAACGACTTGACGGACACGTTACCTCCGCGTCCTATCCAGGCTTTCTCGAGAAGGAAATGCTTCTGGCCTAGACTCATATCAGCCGGGACGGGCTCCGGGAGCTGCGACGCATCACTCACAAAATGTCCTCCAGCTCGAAATCCCGTCTAACCAGCCAGTGGCGCTTGGGCCGCTGGCATTCTGGAGCGACAGAGAGGCAAAATCCGAAAGTACGTCGGGTGCGCCAGAGTATGGGAAAGTGGTCTCGACCAACGAATGCAAGACAGCTGCTGTCCGGTAAATCTGCGCTTCGTTCACGGTGACGAGGTCGTGTAAGGATTTGCAGACGAGCTGGACAGCGTGGATTGATTGTATGGGTAGCGGAGCTAGAATACACAACAGTAACTCTGGAGGTAAATCGGTAAGCATCGAGTGGGGGTGTTCGTCGTGCAGAGGTCCCCATCATTGAGTGTCATGTGGTAATGTCATCGCAAATCGCCGTGTTCCCACGTCCGTCAGCCACCAACTTTGGAATTCCATCAACCTTCCGCTGGATGGACCTTTTGGTTATCATGTTGAAGCAGGGGGTCCAAGTAAAATTGGGTCGATGTCCGTGAAATCAAGATATCCCAAAAGCGATCGCCACCGAATCGGTCCTAATCACGACATTGATCAGTGCTTGACCATCGCCGAATGCCTGGAATTTACCGTTCGCCCGCAGTACCGGATATGCCAGCCAGGCCGCGCCCTTGGTCAGCTGTATGCATGACACCCTCGCTCGTCGTGGAAACGACATGAGATGCTGAACAGAGGGAGGATCTGTTTCAACGCTCATCGAGCCGAGTCGATGGCTGCCTCGAAGTAAGTAGTCCTTCACAGTGATAGAGTGCAACCCATTCAGCTGGTCTAGATGTGAATATCAAACTCAAAAGACTCTCTAACACTAGAATCACTCACCGTGGCGAACAGGATACGATCTCCGTCGAACGCAAGGTATTTGATCTGATTGGAGAAGAACATCCTAAACTCTCCATATCTCCTAGGTGGTTTCGTTTCACTGGAATCTGTGGGAGTGGTATGTTGCATGAAGTCCGGCGCGTAAATCAGCCAGCCCATGTGTGTCGCGACTACAAGATCTCGACCATCGGGAGATACATGGACCGCCCGTGGCGTGTCATTGAAAAACTGTTTCTATGTCAGTGTAGACTTATCGTATATCACGTGAAACCCACTAACCGTGTTTGAAGTACGTTCGCTCTCCGTAGTGCTGATGATCGTTTGAAATGGAAGACTGCTTCGTGGGTCTATTGGATTTGCCAACTCGGGGACTTCTTCTTGAGCGGGAACCATGTTTTCAAAGGCCGGATACTGCGATACCGATGACTCTCTCATGCTGAGCGAGAAGATGGGAATACCAGCCTGGCCATTGGGCCCGACTTGACGACTGTAAGCGATAACTTCGGATCTCCAACAGACAAACACATAGTCCTGGTTCAGTTCCACGTAGAAAATACGGCTCTCGGGATGGGTTATTGGCTCGATCGTAATAGTTTGTATTAGTCGAGCAGTCGGGATGTCCCAAATGTATGCTTCAGACTGCGGCCCTGAGGCGACCAGCAAACTTGGGTATACGAAGCGATAGGCGGAGCCTTCTCCGGGAAGTCGAAGCAGGGCGAAAGGGAAATATGCTCCTCGCCGAGGTATGGGCGAGGGCGGGCTGATGGAAAGTGCAGAGGAGGAGGAGGATGCCGATCCCGCGATCGGCGGCATGTATACCGGAGGATAGATGGAAGGGAATAGGGGGACAGGATCCGGAGCGGCGTCGATCTGAGATTGATGTGGCTGACATGGGAGGTATGTCTCGGAGTTGAAGGAGTCAGCCGTCCTTCTCCATACTTCCACTTCGTCTGCAGCGAACCGATCAAACACCGCAAATCCTCCATCATATTCTGCATGTGCCGACGGGCGGACGTAATCCTGATATAAACTGAAGAATGTGAGGCGTGAATGGATGTCCTATGTGGCGGGGCACGTACCCTCGGTAGAAACCATAGGACTTCCTTGGTGTCGATAGATGATACGTTCAGACCACCTCTCTCGCTAGTCGAGATGACAGTCCTCTCCACTTCGTCGATTTTGAATCTATGCACATGTAGACCACTGGCCATAACCCCGCTAACGGTCAACTCAGGTTCCGGACGGTGACGGCCTGGTAGGTTTCCGGTCCAAGCATACTCGAGCATGAAATGTTTGCGACCTCGAGGAGATAAGATAGGTAAATAGCCCAGCTAGCAGATACAGCGTTACTGGACTTACAGAACTCTTTCCATGAGTTCACATCGCATAACCAACCGGTGGCGCTTGGCTTCTTGGCGTCATCAAGTGAAAGAGCAGGTCGTTTGCTAGTCCCAGATTCCGAGATGTGGTATGATGGGTCTATGAAAGCATGAAGAGCGGCGGCGTTACGATATATTTGGGATTCATTCTGGTCCACCAGCTCTGTAAACGCTCGAGAAAGAAGTTGAACGGAATATATGCTTTGGATGGGAAGATATGCAACGATCCGCAGGAGGATTTCAGGTGGTAGGTCAGTAAGCATATCAAGGCTGCAAAACTAGGATGGCTGAGGTGAGGGGTGAGGCTGGAAGGTGTACCTGGCGTTGACCTGGGTGTTTCTCACGCTCTGCGTCATGTTCTACGGATCTACCACACCCGACACATCCAACAGCCGGGTGCTACTCTAACTCTATAATACACTAAGCCCGAAGTATACAAGAGGACGGATGGATCCTAATCTCCGGCTCAGAACACCGAGAATACTTTTGGTTGACGTTTTAGTCGAGCTGGGTTCAACCAATGAAGATGGTGAATAGCAACCAATAACAACTTCGAAAGGCAGCCTACCGTATAAGAAAACGAAAAGGCCGATCAATTGAACGGCGCCAGAATAAGCAATTGCCACGTGCCAGTTTCTACCCGTGGCAGATAATATCGCACCGGCAAGCGGGGCCCCAGCAAGGTGTCCTAGGAGAACCCAGGATCATGGCAGCCCGTTATGGTATGTCGAGTGAGTAGCTTACCAGGAAGATTGAAGAGGATTAATAGTCCCGAGAGCGTTGCCAACTTTTCGGTGCCAAACAGCTGTGCGGTGACCGGAGCCAAGAGACTGCGACGCCTGTCAGCAATCCCATCCGCAGATAGATAAAATAGATGCACCTGATAAAACAACCACCGAATGCCCCAACTAAGACACTAGAAATCATGATGAGCACATATCCTTCGGCAAGATTCCAAAGGATCAACTGTGACAGCGAAGATATGACGATACTGCCAATAAATGCGTTCGTAACACCAATTCGATCTGCAGTGAGGCCCACAACAGTGCGTCCAATAGCGGAGGAGAAGTTCATGACAGCCGTAGGCGCGGCAGTAAGCTGCGGAGACGCAGTAGAGACTTTGTCCCCCACGTAAGTAGTTAGAAACTGAAGTGGGCATATCAAAAAAGCAGAATAAGTTAATCGTAAAGAGTTCGGGCTCACCACAATCGGCGGGAGATAGCCGCTGGAAGGGTAGAGCGTAAAGATGAAAAATGAAGATATGCTCAGCAACCGTACTCAAGCGCTGTCGGGGAGAGAAGGCTCACAAGTCCGTGAAGAGCAGGCAAAGGGCCAGACTCCAGAATACCAGATTCTTGAACATTGAACGATCGACCCATTCAATGCGTTCGACACGACGGCTTGGGCCTCGACTTTTCAGAAGTGAAAATGCCACAACGTCGAGGACCAAGTTGATCGCGAAGTAACTGAGCAGCGTATACCGTAGACCAATCTTCGTCAACATCGCGCGGACGATTAAGGACCCTGCGCCACCACCTAACTCGAAAATAAGGGGCAGGTGCTGGGCAATCCAAGGGGCGTTGGCTCACCGAACGAGCTTCCAGCTATAACTATCCCGGTTGCTAGCGCGCGTTTCTTTTTAAACCACATGGAGGGATACGATACTATCTAGCGACGACTTGAGTACTCATATTTGCGAAGAAAGGCCCCTTCAACGTACCATAGGAAATATCATACCATTTGACAGTCCAGGGATCAAGCCTTGTGTGATGAAGAACTGCCATAACTTGGTCGAGAACGCTGCGGACAGCAGACCGATACAAGATGTAACGGAACCTATCAGGATAAATGGCTTATAACCACTAAAGGATACTCAGGGCATTGCAAGAAACTTGGAAATGCAAGATCGTACTATCTGTCGCCGAGCTTCCCACTGATGAAGGCGGTAAAGGTCATTACCTGGAGAAGGAAGAAGCGTCAGCATTGACTATTAAATGAATTGTTGGCGTAAAACGCGTACCATATTTTGGAGGGTACCCAACAGACTAAGAGTCGTATCTGAGGCGTCTGGTAATACGTGTTGCTTGTAGTACGCCTGAAAAACGCCCCAGACTAAACTTTCAGCGGCACAGACGGCGTCCGTGGAGGTAAAGCAAAGGGGAACGGAAAAACCTACGGCCAACCAAGGACCAAGGATGCATAGATAAAGGATCCCAAAACAACTAGCCAACCTCGGCCACCCTCGGGGTATTCCTCTTCGTCCAACGGAGGGGACGGTTCAGCGAACTTATCATCCTCCACAAGGGAGTCGCCTTTTTCGATCTCATCTCCATGGCCAGGGTTTACGGTAGTCGCTGTCGAAGCGCGAAGAGAAGCGACTCTTCCATTCGCGGACATTTTCAGCAAAACGTAACAGAAAGGAGAGAGGGAGAACGGCGAGCATCTTGGAGAATGGCACAGGGGGTTTATATGGAAGATAGACGAGCACAAACTCATCAGATTGGGTACTTGGAGTCACACCACTGAATGTGGAGGTACTTAGTCGAATCCGACGGTCTCGACTGATCGAAGGATCCAAGAGTGGGACTGTTTTCATTGTGTTTACGGTCCGTGTCGGTCCGGTACCTTGCTAGACGACTCGTGAGCATAACACGCGGCAATTACCCGCGATGTATAACGTATTCCCCCGCACGAAACCGTAGAGGTTGATAAGGCCAGCGTAAAACTTGCTATCGCAGAGTCGCCTACAGGGAATCGGAACGCAAAGGACCAGGGGAACCCATTTGCAATGACGGTTAAAATCAGGGCTGGCCGACCTCCTGACTTTTTGCAGGAGTCGAGGGATGGGGAAACGAGATGCCGAGCATACGGAGCGTTGGGGCGAGAAGAAGGACTACCCGAAGAGGGGGCCTTACTGAGAAAGATATCGGCCGATGAGATATGAGGCTTGTAGACGAAGTGGATTAAGGTGATTCATGCCTGATCGAACCATGAGCAAGATATTTGCTGTGGCATGGGCGTGTGATTGCGGGATTGTGTCCTGTCCTGTCCTGTCCTGTCCTGTCCTGTCCTGTCCTGTCCTGTCCTGTCCGGCAAGAGCCACGCCATAAATGAGACGAGGATAAGGAACATATACCAGCGAGGCCCAGCGCTTGCTTAACCGGTGGGCGGAGTGGGGCTGTTGACTCTGGGCTAATTGTTGACAACAACAAAAACCTGTTGATAAAATGGCAAACTCATAAGCGTGTGATTTCTGACAAACGTCATGGAATTTCCACAAGAACTGAGGGAAACAGACACGCCTTCATGCAATGGCGACCTCGTAAGCTGGTGATGGGACACAAGACTCGTCTGTTCGCCCTTCGGTACAAGCGGCGGCATAACTCCGTCAAACCAACTGAACGTTCGCGCGCCGACTCGGACTCACGGCCGGAGGGACGACGGCCAATGATTGCCTGATGGATCAGAAGTGGGCCTGACAGCCTGACCGCCAGGGGCGACCCATGGTCACTTGCACATTCGACTTCCCCCGAGGCCCCGCCTTGCTGTCTACAACCCCTCCCCTTTCACTTTGCTACTCGATTTCGACAAATGGAGGCGCACTTGGAGGGACTCGAGCAAACCCTTGTGAGTCTCGAGTATCAGCAAGAAATTTGAATAAATGTTGATTTGCATAACTAACACTGTACACGCCCTCTCTCCGATAGGCGGAAGCCCTCGCCTCACTGAAACCATTCCTCCTCAAACGATCATGGATCTCTACGCTGAAAAAGGACTCTGAGATTAGCGTGGGTGGGTACGGCATCGTGCATCGCGGGATTCTGCAAAAGGGGTTCTTCGCCTCAAAGACAAACATCGCTGTGAAAAAGCTATACACAACGGGTGAGCGCACGAAGCTAGTTACAACAGCTTTGGTAAGCTGGTGATGCGTATACATGGCTTTGAGAATGCTGAACGTCGCCAACTACCACCTACGAACAGGAACTAGTCCGCGAATTGACGGTTCACGCAACGTTGAACCACCCGAATGTCCTTCCCCTCCTCGGATTTTATCTCAATCTATCACTCGATGAGGCATGGATAGTTTCACCCCTCGCAAGCAACGGCAATCTTTTTGATTACCTCGAACGAGTGAACCCGGGAATGGAACATCGTTTAGAACTAGTTGGTGCAAGGCAGCAACCCCCTCCTCTAGCCTACTCATCTCTTGCTCTCAGGCCAAGGAGACCGCAATGGGTCTTGAATATCTACATACCCGGATCCCTCCCATCTGTCACGGGGATATCAAAACGGTACGTGCTACTTCGTGTTGTCACTGTTTCCCTCTGACATTTTCACGCCGTGTATTCTAAGCTTAACGTACTGGTGGGACCTGATACTCGTGCCATGTTGTGCGACTTCGGGCTGTCCAAGGAGGCGGAGGAAGGGACACCCAACATGGGCACAAACAGAGGCGGAACCATTCGTTATTGGGGCCCCGAGCTGTTCATTCCTGACAGCTACCCGACGCTTGAGAGTGACGTATGGGCTTGGGGTTGTGTGCTTCTTGAGGTGAGTCGTTTTGTACCCAAGCACCGGAGATCACCCTGATTCACAGAGTCCAAACCCTGGAGATCGTGACCGGGCTCATCCCGTACAACGACATTCCGCTGGAGTGCCGAGTGATTCACCAAATCACGGAAAACGTTCCGCCCGCAGGGCTTGACACGCTCGAGTGCCCGATACATATCCGAGACTTGCTCGCGGAGTGCTGGCAAATCATCCCTGATAAGCGACCTGGAATGCAACGGGTGCTTGCATCCCTTACCAGTATGTTGCCTTTACAACGTAATTCCTTTTTACTCAGGTTCGGCTGCCCTTGATACAGCGGGCAACCTGCAGTTCTTCATCATGAGTTCGAGCCAACTTTCAATGAGAAGGGCCGCACCGAAGTTGGATGCCTTGGAGCGTGAACTGGTAAGGAATGCTTGCCAAACCTTTGTGCCAGTATCTACAACCTATTTCCGTCTCCCTCCAGATCCAGGTCCTTCATCCGCTTCAAAATCTCCGTATAAACCCCTCGCGCCTTAAATTTCCAAAGTTACATGCCGCGATCGGTGTGGGTGGACATGGAACTGTTTATCGTGCCCTCTACCGGGTGGCCAGACTGAGGGAACCCATTCCTGTGGCAGTTAAGAAACTCCGGGTTGCCGGAGGACGCGATAAATGCCTCCGCATGGCCATTGTAAGTGTCTATTTCTCGGTATACGTCACACTCAAGTACATATGTCACCAAGTCTCTGGTGCGCGAACTCACGGTCTGGGCGAGCCTGTTCCACGAGAACATCATCCCGCTTATAGGATTCCACCTGAACGATGGACTTGATCAAGCTTGGTTGGTGTCACCATATATGGCCAACGGGAGCATCCTGGATTATATCAAGCGTATCCGGGCGAACGAAGACCTTCGTATCCTTTTGGTACTCCACGTTTGCGCTTCTTTCCTTTCCATCAGCCGCTGACCCCACGTTCAGGCTCTGGACACTGCAAAAGGGTTGCATTATCTCCATAACATAAACCCACCGGTGTGTCATGGTGATATCAAGGCGGTGAGATTAAGAACGTATCAGGTTGCTCGCGCTAACAGGTTGTATGTAGTTGAATGTCCTCATCACAGACGAACCACGCGCTGTGCTCTGCGACTTTGGATTAGCAAAGACTATGGAAGAGATGCCGTCAGGTCTTACTACATCCACATTCAATCAAGCGGGTTCGCTTCCATATGAAAGTCCTGAACTTGTCCACGGTACTTCTCAGCGGTCTCGTGAAACAGATGTTTGGGCTTGGGGGTGTCTTTTACAAGAGGTACGTATACATCGAGATCTACCCGATAATTCTTATGTATCGTCTGGTAGATATTCACTGAGAGGTGCCCATACTACTGGGCGAACAATCCTGGCGCCATCATTGGATGGATTGCCAAGGACATCCCGCCCGCAACTCTCAGCGAAATTGCCTGTCCTGGATACGTGCGTACATTGCTTTCCTATTGCTGGCAGAGGCGTCCATTCGCACGACCAACGATGGACCAATGTCTTTCGGTCCTGCGGAGTGAGTCGTTACATGACGAAGTAAGTCGCATCGCTCATGCATTTATTAGCACCCATGCAAGCATATTCCATTTTTCAAGAATTAGAAGGGGTGAGTATCTCATCGCGCCGCATTCTTCCATGTCTAATGATCTTGTGGTTACAACCAAAGCGTCTCGTCAATGGTAGTGGGATGGGAATTTTACGACGTGCAGATATTATATTCGACGAGAAAGACAAAATCGGATCCGGATCTTTCGGTATTACGTACCGGGCGCAGTTAGTGGACGGAGTTACCGCCGCCAGAACCAAAGTTGTGGTGAAGAAACTCTTCGTCCCGTCAGACCCACTAGTTTTCCAGAAGCTTCAGACAGTACGTAGGCCGATCATTCCCGGTTATCCAAGCTCACCCCGGTCCTAGGACATCCGGGTTGCGGTTGAACAACAACTGTCATTTACGCATCCAAATGTCCTCAAGCTTATTGGTTATTACTCCCCTAGTCCCAATCCTTCCCAGGAAGTTTTGCTCGTTTCCTCCCAATTGTTGGGCCGGAGTCTAATCGACTATCTCAAGTCCCGTAATTACTCCCAAAAGCTGGCCCTGGTAAGCCCAACTCTGTCCTACTTCGGCTTGAAGCTCATGGTACCCCCTCTCCAACAGGCCAACGATATCTGTCAAGGTTTGATATACTTGCATACGAGATCCCCTCCGACGTATCATGGTAATCTGCATCCGGTACGAGTTATACTTCACCGGGAGACAATGCAAAACCAAACAACAAGCCGTTCTGTAGGGCAATATTATAGTTGGACTCGACGGTCGCGCTGTGCTGAGCGACTGTCCACTCGCGGATCTGGCACCCTACGACCATGCAGGGGGCAATACACCAGCCACAGAGATCAAGCGTTATCAAAGTCCCGAGCGTCTAGCGAACACGGCGATCCGCGGCGTTTACGACGATACTTGGTCCTGGGGATGTGTGTTCTTGGAGGTAGCGCATGCTCCTGGAGCAGACGGATTGTTCGATAACTGATATTCACCTCATTCACCGCAGATCGTCACTGGGCGCGTGCCATATCAGGACATCCAGGGCAGTGCGGACGTTGTCGATGCCGTGTCTCGCAAAACGCTTCCCGCTCCTATTGACGACCTTGAGTGTCCCGTTCGTAGCCAGAATATTCTCGGCTTGTGTTGGAAATGGGAACCTCAGTCCAGAGCAACCATTGGAGAGATAGAATCCATTCTGTCTGGTAGACTATGCAGGTTTGGCGAGGTTTGGTCAGCAATGGCGAGCAAGTATGTCCTCTTCATCCCCTTCGTGACCCGTTTGCTCATCGGGGCTACATAGGGGGGTGCATTGCTTGAAGTTTTCGGACGATGGAGTGTATCTTATCATGGGGTTGAGAGATTGTATCCGGATTTACGAAACAGAGAGCGGTCGTCTCTTCTGGTATGTCGATTGTTCATGCACAGCT
>WSTW01000082.1:2805-16777 GCA_019632305.1 Tulasnella sp. 403
TTGTATGACTGGAGGTTGAGGAAGAACCGCAGTGAAATATCGCCAGCGGCCTTTGCAACATTGACGAGTTTGTCCGACGTGTCGTCATTCTCCAGCAGTCGAGTAAGACCTTTAGCGTTTATCAAGACATCCGACATGGTTTGTGCGTATTCGTTGGCAGACTTGATGACGTCGACGTGGTCACCGCCAACTTCTCCGCCAAGGTAGAGGTTGAAGATGGTGGCGAACTCGGTGGCGTTGTTGAGCGCCTTTTCGATCATCGAGAGTGTGTACTCAGGCGTAGAGTTCTGATTGCCTGCACCGGCCGGGGACTCGAGTTCATAGATAGCGTCGTCGACCTTTTGCACACAGCTCTGGAAAATTGAATCTGCAAAACATCAGGGTTAGGGTCTAGGCTTCGCCAATACCGACGACTAATGCCAATCTCACCGATGATCTGGTTCAGTTTCTTGCGGTTATCGAGGATGAGGGTATCGATTTGGGCATTAAGAGCTTGGTCGGTGAGGCCCTGAGTCTACAATGACCGGTGTTGGAACCAACTCCCTAAAGATCGCAAGAAACCACAGACCTGTTGTATATCGGCAAGTTGGGTAAGAGCTGTCGTCAAACCCTCTTCGGCGATGGCAATCTCTTGATCCTTCTCGTCTTTCAACCTCTCAAGTTCGCCGGCCCTTTCGTCGATCTGACGAAGCAAATCATCGATCTGTATTTGCTTAGCCTGAGAAGAGAGTCAATAACGTTGTCTTGCTCTATGCTCGCCAGGGACTTACTCGTAACGAATCTTCCAACTCGGTTAGCTGCCTGTTGTATTTGGAAAGTACGCCGGAAACTTCAGCACTCTTGTTTCTCGTCGCATCCTCGGCGCGTTCGTTGGCGAATCGAAGATCCCTCTTCAAGCGCTGGATTTCTTCATTGTGGCTCTATGATAGTATATCGAATAGGTTAGGCGAAAGTACAAGGCGTAGAACGCTGTTTGACTTACACCCTTCATACGATCGACGTCAAACCTTGCCCGATCTCTTTCACGAATCATGTCGGCAAGCTCCAGATTCTTGGATTTCAGGTCACGCTCCATCCGCTCCATCCTATCGATTGCTTCCTGGGCAGAGTTCGCCTTCAATTGGAATTGCTTGTACTTGCTGAGCATGTCTAGGTGCTCCGAGCGGAGTTGGGTGTACAACTTGGCGAGAGCTTCATACTTTCCTCTCCAATGGTTCACTTGCTCTTGGAGTTGCTTGATCAGCTCGTCCTTTGAGCCAAGCTGAGAACCGGCGTTGGCAGAGAGGACGGCGAGTTCTCCCTCAAGGGCTTTGACTCGCTTTGAAAGGCGGATCAACGAGTGCGACGCGATCTTGACAAACCCAACTCACTCTGTCGTATTGTTCCAATAACATCTGGTTACGTTCGTACTGGCTTCGCATGTTGAGCATATCCCGCTCCATCTCTTGGAGCCTAACAGTATTATAATCGTTAAGTTGTGCATTGGCGAATTGGAGCTGGACCTGCTGCTGGCGAGCGAGTTCTTCCTGCGCAAGTCGTTCCCTCTCTGCTTGCTGTCGTTGCAACTCCTCGAATTCGCGTTGCCTGGCCTCTTCTGCCTCCCGAGCTCGCCTTTCCTCCGCTTCTCGGGCAGCACGTAGAGCATTTTGCTTGTCCTCGTATTCCTTGAGCATGCGTGCTTGTTCAGAGACCATGGCAGCATCGTTGGCTTCAGGCGGAGGAGTATCCGAAGGAGGCTTGGCTGTCGTAGGCCGTTTCGGAAGGTCAGGTACTGCCCCCCCACTATCCAACAGGTTCGGAGGATCCTTAAGTGTAGATAGCGTTATTTACTCCAGTTATCGGAACAATATTATCCTTTGACAGACCTGTCCCAATTTCGGAACGTTAATTAGACCTGTCAAGTACTTGAGGTTGGAGCATTCGTAGTAGAATTTCCGTAGCGCATAATGTTGCGAGTTGTAGCGCTGCCGTAGAGGCTCCAAAGCTTCTTGATCGTCCGTCCCTAAGCAAGGAGATGAGTCCAAGGATGGCAGAGGAGAGCCCATCGCACTCGCACTCACTTCGATACATTGCGCGAAGCATGCTCGTTATGAACCGATAGATGCCATAACTCTCTTTGACCAGGGGAACTAGGGCCGATATTCGACATTCGTTATTGACAGAGTGTCTGAAATGTGCGAAGATGAGCTTCTGGAATGACTCGATCTGGTCCTGGAGATTCATAAGGTCGGTAATGGTTTCATAGCTGCAATTTGGGTGGACATAATGAATCACCGTCAACACTCCCCGAACCTAAGCGGAGAAACTGGACATACCCCTGGTTTGGATCGTCGATACCCTTCAGACTGACGTATTCCTCATACTCGAACAGTCCGTTGAATTCGGGATGTGACCGATGGAATCGAAGCTTTGATAGGATGAAAGCAACGTAGGCGCGAATGAGAGCGCCGTAACCTGTGGCAAGCCGGGGCTCAGGGGTTGAGAACACACGACCTGGATTCCCGTTCGAACTGACCCTTTTGTCCATCGCTGCTAATAGTCCGCGCGCACGTTTCTAGCCAGCTGGTTTGTCCATGAGCCTCCTTTATGGTCTATGTAACGGGGAAGAGCATGATTATGTTACTGTGGCGTAGCCGTCGTCAAATAGGAATCACTTACGATTGGGTGACCCTCCTGTAACACCTTGTGCACCATAATCAACGCCTTGAACGTCTGGACCTCATCGGAGAGAATGGGCTGGACCCTCAGACCCGTCCATATGGATAACGAGGAGTGGTAATCCCAAGTGTATACGATGCATTCTGTCACAATGCCGTCAGTCCAGATTGCATTTGCCAATAGTAGGTTGCCACTCACTTCTGACATGCTTTTGTTTCGGAGCGCTCTCCTCGGGACTAGTCGCCTTCTTGATATTAAGGGTGAGCTCGGCCTCAGCTTTATCCTTGTCTACAGGCCGGGTAGGGTAATGAACGCTGTCCCGCGGGTCGTCGACGTAATCCGTCTGCCGGGTTCGCGTTCCCGTGGAGAACCTACACCAGAGTCGTCATCAGACATGTCTCCGTGACGTCTAAAGTCCATACTGACATCTGGGGGTGATAGTGGTTGGTCGGTGGTGTCGAAGTGGAGGACTACGGGGTACGGACTGTGCACAGGCACGATGCCGACGTCGATCCCTCACACGGTTTCCCCAAAGCCGTCACCCAAAATGTTCCGTCCACTGCTCAGATCCCCATGCTTTAATCGACGTCTTGGGAGTGTTCAGCTCCGTTGGGCTTCCACGTACCACGAAACTGCACCATTCAACCCGCACGCGAAGAGGAAGGCGACGTCATGGTTGTCTCCGTACAAGTTACTACTTGGGTTTATGCCGATCTTCACGTTTGGCCTTGGAACGTGGCAGGTACAGCGGCTGCAATGGAAACTTGGTCTGATTAAAGAGCTTGAAGAGCAACTTGATAAAGAACCGATGGAACTACCGAGAATCATCAAGTGAGCGAGCACCGAGCAGAATTCAGCCCATATCGTTTCGCTCATGTATCTCATAACTAGCCTAGCTGCATTACCTGAATTCGAATGGCGTCGTGTCACCGTTCGCGGGGTATGGGATCACGCCCATTCCGTCCTAATTGGACCGCGAGTGAGGGAAAACCAAGGCGGCTACAACCTTGTGACCCCTCTGAAACGACCATCCGCGTCCACGATCCTCGTTGATAGAGGGTTCGTCGAGAAAGAGTTGGCAGAAGCAGCAAGAGATAATAAGCTACCTGGGATTCTCGGTGACGAGCCCGTCGAGATCACCGGGATGTTACGGCTTCAACCAAAGAGAAACGCGTTTACACCCGAGAACTCTCCGGGGAAAGGGGTATGGTATTGGCCAGATATTGACCAATTGGTACAGTACGCTGGAGGTGCTGATGCCGGCGTACAACCGGTCCTTGTGGAGGCAATATTTGGTTCGCGCTCTTCCCGGTTGCAAACAAATTGTCCTGACATATTTTGCAGAGGGTGACGTTGGTGAACGCCTGACCAACATGAAGCGGGGGGTCCCGATAGGTCGATCAACCGTTGTCGATATCCGGAACGAGCATGCCACATATGCGGTCATCTGGTGAGCGCACCTCAAGCTCGGGTCCAACAACTTGTTAATTCCATAACATTTACCAGGTATTCGCTATCCGGAGTAACTTCTTTGATGTTATGGCTATTATTACGAGGACGTAAGCCTTCACAAAGTGGAAGGTCATTTAGGCGGTACTAGCCCGCTGGGTATAATCATTTTGTGGTATAGAATCAATGGCGAAACGCCTAAGACATCACTCGAAGGCATGGATACCGTCTATTCCGGGATGATTAAAGACAGGGTGGTATCTAAAGCTTGCCCTTGACAGCAGCATCGACGCCTAAGAGGTTGTCACATGTCAATAGGACTATTCCCATGTTGAAAACCACCACTCACTCTGGGCGAAGTAGTCAATGTTTTGAGCGTTAAGACCAGCCATGGATATACGTCCATCGGCAGTCATGTAGATATGCGCCTTCTCTGCAAGAGCCTTGGTTTGCGACGGATTGAGGCCAGTGAAGCTAGGAAAGGGTGGTAAGTGTCTCGCTATGGCGAGAGGTCCCAAACTTTCCTACCTGAACATGCCAATCTGCGATTTAATATGGCCCCACTCGCCAGGTGTCTTGTATTCATGAGTGAGTTTGTTGTAGAGCGTCTCGCGCATGCCGATGATGCGGTCGGCCATCCCCTTGACTTCTTTCTCCCTACCCCGTCCTAACAGGTCAATGAAGTTCCTGGACTAAGGAAGCTACCCACCATTCGGCATTGAGGGCGGCGTCGTTCAAAATTGTGGAAGCGACCCGAGCACCGTGGAGGGGAGGGTTAGAATACATGGGCCGGATGATGATCTTGAGTTGACTGTCAACACGGGCCCTTTCCTCAGCAGATGCTGCAGTCAAAGAAAAGGCCCCGACGCGTTCGCCATAGAGACCCATGTTCTTGGCAAAGCTTTGGGAAGTGGCGACTTGGTGGCCTTGCTCGACGAAGTAACGAAGGGCAAATGCGTCGCGGGTGGCGTTGCCAGATGCGAAACCTTGGTAGGCCATATCGAAGAAGGGGAACAAGGATTTTTCCTATCTCATGATGTATTTAGCGAGCCCAGAGGTATCTATACGCAAGCAGCGCACCTTGACAACGTCCGATATCTGTTTCCATTGCTCGGGCGTTGGGTCAACACCTATTGACGATCACGATCTAGGTCCAATGCTCGGACAGACTGATTACGACGACTTACCCGTGGGGTTGTGAGCACATGCGTGAAGAAGAACAATACTCTTCTCTGGCATGTTCTAATGATGAAATGCACGGTGAGAGGTGTACAAAGCCGAGCTGCACCCACGAATACCTTGAGATCCTCAATCAACCCTTGGAAATCGAGCCCTACGGTCTTCTTGTCGAAAAAACGGTATGACTTGACCTCTAGGCCAGAATCACGGAAGACGGGGGTGTGGTTGCCCCATGAAGGACTCGGAAGATAAATCGTCTTCGAATGCGGGTAATGGCGCGCAAGGAAGGCACCGCCAATACGCAGAGCTCCCGTCCCAGAAATCGACTGTGCGACGGCAATCTGTCGAACACCGAACACGTGAAATACCCGAAATGGGTAAAAACGTACGCGTGACAAAAACGTGACTGGAAATGACGTACCCGACCTTCTTTCACAACAGCGCTGTCAGCACCGAATGCAAGTCTGGCAGCGGCTTTGGTGAATTCGGGGAGACCGGTGATGGGGAGGTATTCCTTGTCTTCTCCAGCCTTGGCCAGAATTTCCTCGGCCTATGAGAACGAGACATTAGCCTCGGCGAAATTTTTGGGTAGTCTAAACACCCTTCGAAGGGCTCACCTTCTTTACGCTAGAAAGCACGTAAGGCTTGCCGTTGTCGTCCTACACGGAGCAGGACCGACCGAGACGGAGTGTCAACAACGTTGCTGATAGTATTACATCAATCCCTGAGCGTACTCGGTAGGCACCAACGCCCAAGTTGATCTTCTTGGGATCCTTGTCGGCCTTGAAAGCCTCGGTGATACCTATCGGTGGGCATATGTGCGTTGAGCCAGGTATCACTACATTTGAGATGTATGCTTGACACACCAAGAATAGGGTCGGGAGGCCCTTGCGCAACGGCAGCCCAGACTGAGACAGAGCGGACAGCCCTGGGGAATACCTGGTGCCGTGAAAGGGAAAGCATGGTAGTAAAGAGAGTTGATGGGGGAAAGTAAGCTGCTATGTAAGTAGGTAATGCAACGCTGGCTTGGTTCGGGTTAGAACGCGAATCCCACGCCCCATGCGCGGGCGGCTCTTTCTGGCATCGACGAGGTATGTAAGCGGGGTTAATTCAACTCGGAATATATCTATGAAGCACGATAGAGGATTAAGGTTCCAGTCGTTTAGGGTCACGGGGGAACATGGAGGCACGACGAATGTTCCTCAGTTTCAAGAACAGCATCACTACTCGCTCCAGGCCTGAGTTGGTTATCATGTCGCGTCAGCGAAGGAGCAAAATAATGGGTTTAAGAGCTTACCGATACCCCCTCCTCCGTGTGGAGGAGCCCCGACCTTGAACGCATCCAAATAACCCTTCATGCTTGCGGGGTCAACGCCACACTCCACCATGCGTTTCGTTAGGAATGCAGGATCGTGTATACGTTGTGCTCCGGACAGAATCTCTTCCCCGCGCATGAAGAAATCATAGGAATTCGAATAGTTCTGGCGAAGGTCACTCAGTCCTCCGACCATGATGAACCAGTCGCAGACTCACGGGATCGGCCGCGTCGGGCATCGTGTAGAATGGCCTTACGGCCGCCGGGAACTTGTCAAGGATATAGTAGTCGGTGTCGTATTTGTCTCGAACGAGTTTCCCGAGGAAGCGCTCGTTCTCCGTACTGTAGTGGCCACGAAGCGTAAGACGCATATGGGAAGATGGAAACTTCACTCACTTGAGGTCCTCAAACTCCGGAAGATCAACTCCGTTCTCCCTGAGGAGAGCAAGCCCATCTTTCCAACCGAGCCGGAGCGTCTTCTCCTTGAACTTGAATGGCTCAGCCGGGAATTGCTTGCCAGCGACTTCAATCTCCTTCGCGTATTGGGCTGTGAGGCCCTTGAAGATGTACAAAAAGAGATTGTCCAACAGGTCGACGACTTCGTGATAGTGCTCCTCGATGACCATCTCCAGATCGAGACCGGTAAACTCAGTCATGTGGCGATGCGTAAGGGAGTTCTCAGCGCGGAATACTGCAAAGAGTCAGTGAGCCAGGGGAAATAATATTGGCTGGAAAGTGTTGAAATACCAGGACCGATCTCGTAGACACGTTCGAAGTCGGCGGCGATGGCCATCTGCTTTGCTAGTTGGGGACTTTGGGCCAGGAATGCCTCCCCTATGGATCTAAATGTGAGAAGGGAGCGGTGCAAGTCCCTTCGTCGCGTAGCGTACCTTTGAAATACGAAACCTTGAACACAGATGCGCCAGACTCGGTCGCCGCCCCCTGCAGCTTAGGACTGTGGATCTCGGTAAAGTGGTGTGCTTCCAGATATTCACGGAATAGTCGAGAAACTCCGGCCTGCAGAGTGAAGATGGCTTGGTTCGTGGGCGTCTGTGCGGTGGTCTAAGTCAGTGCATCGTTCTGTCGGAGAAACACTCAACCTACTCTAAGATCAAAAACACGGTAATTAAGTCTTGTATCAAGCAGGACCTTGTTGAACTGAGCATCTTCTTTTTCGTATTCTTCTTCAGGTCGGGAAGCATCGTCAAATGAAAAGGGCAGCCTTCCGTCGAGTCCAGCGATAAGATGCAGCTTGAATCGCAGTCAAAACACAATACCAGATTGAAAATACATGCCATCTTACCTTGCTCACGAGGATCTCGACGTCGCTAACCGTCGCGCTCTTGACGGGTTCGATCGGAGCTTGACAAACCCCCTCCACAAGAACGATACTCTCATCCGCTATCTGCCCCGACCATTTGATCATCTGTTTTGATATCGTCGTCGGCGTCTGCGCGACAAGTGCCTGTATCGTGGACAACCGTTGCCGAAGATTCAGAAACACCATCTTGCTGCCTGTGTTGACACGTCATTATGCCCATCCCATCACCAGGGTAAATGTTCGGAGATACCTTGCGCTCGGAGTGTTTGCACGCGTGCCCGGAATAAGACGGTTTTACCAACATCTTCGGGCGTCAAGGTGCTGATCTGTATTCTTTCCCTGCCTGTGCCGACTCGTAAGACAACACGTACAGCTGGTAACGATCGTCTCACCTGTACGTTCCTGTGATTGATTTAATGGTAAAACGCCGTAGTTTTGCGTCGCATAGTCCTACCACCAGAGCGCTAAGTGTTTAGACGACCCTGATGCTCGTGCGACTCACGACTTCAGCAGCAGCCTGAGCAGCCTTTTGTTCGGCTTGCTTTGCAGCTTTCTCAGCAGCCTTCTTCTCCTTCTCAGCCTGTTTCGCTAACCGCTTCAACTCGTTCTTCGAGGGACCGGCTGGGGCGGCGCTGAGGAGCAGAGTATGTTACTTGGGTATACTTGAGAAACAAGCTTGAATACCTTGCATCGGGGTTCTCTGATGCCCCAGCGTTGACATTTTCGGTGGTATCTGCCATTGTGGGTTGTGGAAGAGTCAGCGTACTCTCTTCGACTCATTAGGCCAGAATAGAATTCCGGACGTAAGACGGACATATGGGCAGGCAGTTCATTCCTGAAACCATCCTACCATCCCCAGGTCACTGCTACTCTATTCATTGCTGCTAAACGCGACTGCATGTATTACTTTGCTCTGGTGGACATGGAATACTCTTTGTGATCGTTATATGGGTCCTGATGTCCGACATCGCAATTCGTGGCGGTGGTGACCTCCCCATCAGTTATTTGACGGGAATCCCTAGCCACCTGTTCCGATGGAGGTCATCCATGAGACGATTGATCTGCCTTCATGTCTCCAGTGTTTTCTGGGATGAAGTGCTTCAGCGGAGCCTTCTCATCTTGATCATCATCCCCAACTAACCCGAAAAGCGATGGCATCTAAAACGGATGCCCCCATCCATCAACTATGCATCTACAGGAGGAATGTTCTCACCTCCTGTGTGTTTCGTCCGGATCTTTTACCGGCCACTGACCCTCATCCATGGGATATATAAAGACGACCATGGACTCGCCTTTCGTCCTCACCTTTCAACGCTATTTCACTCCCAGCTTTACTTCATACTTCTACTCTACTTTTTTGGTCTCAGGCCGCTTACCGTTCAGTCTCTACTCTAACACCGTTTACTACAACCATGCAATTCTTGTATCAAGTTCTTGCCCTCCTTGCCGTCTCTTCCATCGCATCTGCTGCTCCGTTGCCTCGCGAGTAAGTCTAGTTCGCCTCTGGTCGAACGTCATCTAACGTCATCTATACAGCAATGACAACCCCTTCAGGGACATCGGGGATGCGATCTATAACACAGTGACCCTCCCAGCCAAAGTCGTCGTCGACGGTGGCGTCGCGGGCGCGACTTCGGCGGCCACGGGTGTATGGGGTGTGGGCGGTAACCTTTGGAACGCCGGCAGCCATACGGTTGATCTTGTTCGGTAAGTCAGCTCATATATTGCAGTTGCGCACCCTAATTGCCTATTTCTTCCACAGTGGCAAAGACGACGATGACGATAAAAAGGACAAGAAGAACAAGAAGAACAAGGACAACGACGACGACGACGACGACGACGATTAGACATGCGTTCAGCATTCGTAACCTGACGTTGTCTAGGATTTATACGACTGCCCATAGATCTAAATCCTGTCTTGTCATTACCCTTCGAGAACAAGTACTGCATGTGCATATCCGTGGGACTCATTCATGCATAACGATTGATGTTTAGGTCGTCTATTCTCTCACTAGGCACTTCAAGGAGTGCTATGCACTTGGTGAAGCTAAGAGCCAAGAAGAGCATGCATAACGACTGTGAGGTAGACGCGAGAATGCGAAGTGTCTTGACAGGTTTGATGAATAGCCAGCCGCTTCCTGAATAAGTAAAATGGGGATTGATTTTACGATCACGTTCGAACCCTGGGTCATATGCTGTCATTGGCGTTTCTCGGAGCAAAGAAGGGATCTGGTGGCGCCATGGCTTGGAAGTTAGGAAACATCGTGTAAGACGGCAGCTAACACGCCACTCATATGACATTGAAGGAGTAATAATCGTCTGAATCATCGTCCACTAGAATGGGTGCTTCATAAAGTCAACCTTGAGGTCTGCGCAGAGCATATCGTCGTCGTCAACGGTGTAGCCCCTGACCTGGACAATGAATTTGGCTAGAACAAAGGCATTCATGAGTAATAGTCCTATATGTCATGGCGTGTCAAAATCCCATTCGTACCACGGGGGACCTCCTTAGGAAGGAGCACCGTCTGCTCAACCTCATGTTCGCCTGGCTCGACGGGGCATTGGATTTCTGCGTTATTGTTGCGGCTGGAAGGAGTTATATGAGTGCACGTAGGTGGCCAAGCACTGAATCGACGTACGCCTCCTCACAGACATCAAATTGCTTGTGCAAAAGCTTGATAAGACCGAGCTTGACGGTAACGTCGGCGTATGCACCGTCCTGTCGTGACCGTGACGTAGCATCGTTAGGAAAGTCAACAGTCGTCCGTGAAATACGAGAACGCACCTCAATGGTCTGGGAAACGAAACCCTTCGCCTTGACGGTCAGGTTTTTGCCAGGCTCAGGTGGGTCAGGTGAAACAGTCAAGGAATGAATTTGGATGATATCGCTAGGAGAACCTATTGAGACGAGCAGAATGACCTTATCAGCGATCACAGACTCCGAAATACATGTTCTAGAAGCGGAGGGAGGTGCAGAATGGTTGGATGAAATGCTCTCACCACAATCGGTGAACGACCAAGAATTCGTTGGCCCCACAGTCCCATCTTGGTCCATAGGTTGCTGACCATTGAGGCCACCCCATGAAGGGAGAGTGAACGCGGTAACAGTCGACGCGACAGCGAGGAGGGCGAGTGTGTAGCGCATCGTTAGGGGCGGTCAAGACGGTGTTGGAACGGATGACGCTCAGATGAAATAGCACCAGGACCCCGGGAAGGGCCGGTGTTAACGGTGATAGAGACTGTGTGGCACCGCGAAAGGCGCAGTCCGGACTAGAAAGGTTGCTTCAACGACAACCACCCCACTCCCCTCGATCAACTCATTATGGCCAAAGACCATGATTATTGCTGCTGTGGTGGGCATTTAACAACCTCTAATGCGCTGATTTTGAATTAGACTGACTGGTGGGCTCTCCTAGCCATCCCCCTCCTGAACGTGGGGATATATCTCACCATTATTGAGCAATTCGTCAGTAGCCAGGAGCTTGTCCTGCTCGCCTAGGTCACTGAGACTACCTTCTGTTACAGTCTATCTCGCTATTAGCTGGGATTCTAGCTATTGCCACCCCACCGCGTAAGCCGGACAGTTTATATTTGGTTGCAAGCCGCTGAGACCTTGCACCGCAGTTGTCGGTGCATCCACTCCTTCCATCGCTCCCTGGCTCTTTGCGGCAGGGTGCTTCGTCGTCTGTGCCATCCAGACTCTGGGATTCATAGGCGTTTTCAAAGTAAGAGCTGCACAGACTGCCAACACTAGCTCCTTGGTCCTGGGGCCCTGACCCTTTCTTGTGCCATAGGAAAATGCAACCTTGTTTCAGCGCTTCGTCTCGATCAATGCATTCGCGATATCCTATGTCTTTGGTATTGCGGCCACTTGGATTATAATAAGTGCCACACGGCATACCCCGGCAAAAGACAAGTGCATAACTACGTTTTATGCGGACGGAAATAGCTCTACAAACTCGACCAGTGTCTTCTCTGCCGGTGGCCAGGCCGATACTGTCTGTAATATATTCACCTGGGTCGACGTTGGTCTCATGGGCGGATTATGGCTGGTAATGCTCATCTTCCAGGTGGGTACCATTATTCTCATCAACCTGTCAGAAGATTCACATGTCCATTTGACGCTCACAGGGCTACTTAATTCTCGTTTGCCGCTGGTACAGCTCGTCTCAGCTGGCCGACCACTCCAAGTACTATTCTATCTATTCTGTCACTGCCCCCGAGGGGATCAACCTTGGGGAACGACAAGATGCATGGGATCCTCGCCCGTCAACCGACTCTTGGTCTCCCACTCGTGGCGGTGTCACCTCACCAACCAACGCCCAGCCGTACAGAGACCATAGTCGCTCACCTAGCGAGACCTTGGAACAACCTTACGGAGTGGGTGCTGCGGAGTACCGAGAAAAGGAGTCAGCTTATGGTTATCAACCTAACTACCCAAGACGACAGGAGTCTGAAGGCATGAGCGAGGCATACGTCACTCATCCTGATCAGGCGTATACCAGCCAACCTCAGCCAACCCCCATGACGCTAGTATCACCAGAAAAACGGTACGCTAACGAGGCAGACAGTTCCATGGTATTGCCACCAGGCGCCATGTATCCCAGTTCGTAGCCCGTGTATAACACGTCGTCTGAGTTTACTGACAAACCCCTTATTCAGCTGAGGGACAATTTGGCCGGAAGACTCCTCGGGATGAATACAACCTACCGTACGACCAAGCATACGGTGGTGTTACCTACGGCCAATCGACGTCAGCGCCGTCGTATCATACTCAGCAACCCCATCAACCCTACAACCCGCAACGCTAAAGCACTCTTCACTCTCTCAAGTAAAACCCCATCGTTTTCCATTTTCCTTCTTTACATCTTGTTTTACCGACGGACTACTTTCTGCTTTCGTCCACGTTATTGTGTTCTAATTGCGCAGCTTTTCGTGGAACCACCGCATAGAACTGACCGACCGGTACTGCCTCTCTTGGCAGCCAACTGGTTTGACGACACATCTGACGATATACATTTGAGCACAATCAAACGAAACTTGTAGCATTCACAGAGTATACATTACTGTCCGCGCAGTTGGGAGAGCATATACCGTAATCGCACTAAATCTAGTGATTGAACGCAGACCACCTGATAGGGAGATTTGCCTTGGCAGATGTCGAAGGTACCTTGCGTGGTTTTTGCAAGGACCACCGCCAGGCCGCTCCACCCTGTAACCAGCCAAATCTAGGACCTGGAAGGCTGGAGCCATATCGGGAGCAAGGATGATGCCGGGCACTGAAACAACTGACGCCGTAGAAAACGCGTTCCACATGGGCACTTGCGTGCGACTTGGCCGTAAGCCTCGCTTAGCTCCCACTAGGCCATGCCATTCGCTCGGAGTTTATCAAAAAAGAGGCACACGGCCCGGAGTGACTCGTATCTGCGGAAGACATTGAGGTGTAGGACTTGGGAAGTGCGGCGTCGAATGGAGGAAGTTGTTGGGGCACCTTTGCGACAGGGACTCGAGTCCAGCGTTCCCGCGCTTTCGATCCCAAACGTTCTGAAAATCATATCTCACCCAGTTCTAGCCCTCGGAATTACAAGCAACTTGAGGAAACCCACTATATTAATTCAATGACGTCGGAAAGCCCCGTATCAATCCCCTGTTGGGTCAGACGTCGACGCAACTCCGCTAACCACTGGAGTTTGGTGTGGCCTCCAATGTAGCGCCTTGGAGATCCGAATGTATCGGCAATATAGCCATTTAGGCTCGCTTTTACAACAATTTTCTACGGCTCTACGGTGACTTACGGTCCAAGCGCGAAACTCAGTCACGTCCGCCGACTCGCTTGGACGTTTTAGCCCCTTGAAGCCGTCCCCATTCTCCTTGTCGTGTGACGGCATGTCTCCCTTGCGATACGTTAAAGCGAGCATGTGGAGCACGCAGAAGTGCAACACACATCCTCTCCACCCGCCACCTTCTCTTCTTGACCTCCGGTCCCCTCCACGTGCCTCTGCTACGACTTTCTTCCCCTACACCAGCTCCGTCACCGATCTTGTGTAATA
>WSTW01000082.1:22794-50337 GCA_019632305.1 Tulasnella sp. 403
TCCCTCAACAGCCTGAAGGCGCATCGTGGCGGCGCTGACTTCACCCTGGGTGTCGCCTTGGGATGGGTTGTCAACAGGCCCTGGGCCTTCCGCTCCACCTTCCGGATTCTCTTCACCGATCCTGTTGATTCTGAACTGGTTTTTGTGCCGTTCACGCACTTGTTGGCGGATCAGCTTCTGTTTGGTCTTCCATTCGGCTGCTTTGAGGATGCTTTCTTCAGTGCGACTGCTTGGTCGACCGACGCCCATGTCGACGCAGAGTTCGGCCATCGTCACGGTGCCCGGGTCCATAATGACGGGTTCGCCATCTTCGTCCATAGGAATCTCCTCCGCCGGCATCAGATCTAAAGCGGTTCTGCGGCGCTTTCGAGGCTTTCGAGGTTGGGGGATCTCGTCTTCGTCGTCTTCTGGAGCGGTACGGTCCTCAGGTCTTGTAGATGGAGCAGCTGGATGAGACGAATCAGTGTTGATTGGATCTCAGTACGAATGATCGTCTTACACTTTCTCTGAGTTTTCCTCTTCCCCCCTTTTCTACTTCGAGTCTTTGCGCTCTGGGACTCGTAATCCGGATCCTCATCCGTTTCAGGTGAGGGCTCGGCGCCAGCTTCGTCCACCGGAATGCTGACTTCATCGACAGTCTTCTCTCGAGACTTCCGTAGGGTAGACTGCTGCGAATGAAGATCTTCGTTCTCTGTGGGATTGGGTCGCCGAGTGGGGGGTACGATTCGCTGCACACGTCGGGCTGGTTTCTTCTGGTTTGGTTCAACGCTGTTCGAAGTATTCTTCCCACTCTCAGAGTATGCTGATTGCTTTTCACCAGGTGCTAGGACGCTTTCCGGGTTAATGTCACCCGCTCGCTGGGGATGTGCAGGAGAGCCATTGCTAGGCGACGCTGTGGCCGACGAGCGGATGATAGGCGGACTGATAGCTATACCAGACTTAGCCAAGACCGAGCCAGATCCCTGAGGAAGGGTGGAATCAGTGGTTCGGGTAGGAAAAATCCTCTGCCCCCGGGTGGGTATGATACGCGTCGGAAGTGATGAGGAGTTGGAAATATGGGACGGAGGCATTTCTACAGCGACTGATTTTTGTCCTATAGAAGGGGATGGAGGCCTAACTTGACTTGCGGATGGGTCACGCGTTGTGGGACTGTGCAGTTGAGACGAAGCGACGACAGAAGTGGCACCTTGAGCTGACGGTCGACTACGCCCAACCACAATTATCGTCCTTTTAGAGGGGCGTTGCATATTTCCAGTCGATAATTCACCCAATTTCTGGTTGTGTGACGGGGTGGTGGAACTTGGACCACCCAACGGGAGACCCTTGGATGGTTCTTCCAACCAAGTATCCGTTGATTCCCTTGTCTGTTCCGCATTATCAGGTGTTGTCTCAATGAGTTGGACTGATTCCGATGTGCCAAGAGCTGGTGTCGCTGAGACGCGGGGATTGCGTGGTTTGAGAGACGGTTTGAACTGGTTCCCTCCTTTGTCTGCAGGTTAAGTCTACGATTCAGTATGGAGTATCAATTCTGGGTGGATGGATCACTTTCCTAACCTCGATGAGGCAAACATTGGCAGGTGAAGGAGGAAGGGAATCGCGCGCCGCAAACCGTAGATAAACATTACGCGAGTTGGAAAATTACATCCGTCACATCCCACGTGGATGGATCCGGTTCCGCGGATCGCTCGCGACAACGGAAATGATTCTAGATCAGAGGATTGTTAAGGCCTAATTTCCCTTTTGACTTTGACTGGGCTCTTTGTCTTTTTTTTTACCTTCACAACGACACCGTACATCCCAAAGATGGCCATACGCCTCTGAAAACGCCACTTCAGGTACATCCCGGAACGCAATTAACTCAGGGAATGTCAACCTCGCATCAGGATTGCTTACTCTGAAGGAAAGGGTACGTGTGTATAGGGACGATCTCTCCGCGACAGGTTTTCCTCCGCTCTACTCACCGAATTTCTCTTCCTCCTCATCTCCAGTCTTGATTAGTATGGCTTCCAACGCAAACTGGACCGTCCCCTCAAGTCTTTGCGGGGCATTGTCAGCCTTGATCCATCGAAGAGTACAGGAGGCCCAGGCAAGGGCGGATGTACGTGTCTGCTATCTTATCGCGCTGTAGTCTGGTTCTTGACCGAAACGTTGGGGTCGTCGCAGAATCTACGCGACGTAGAAGAACAACTGCTCCCTCAGGATCAGGAAAACGCGAATAACAGGCCACTAGAAGTACGGGTCAACTTGGAAACGGGCGGGGAGCTCTTTAACGTAGTTTGTGGGCTCTGTGTCGAGCTCGATGTCGAGGTGCGCCGCTCCCGCTGCATATCGTGGGCGTAGGACACGCAACAGCTTACACGTGTATAACTTTGTAGAATGCCTTGCAGGAGAAGAAGATTGCAGTCCTTGTCACTCAACTTGCGCGGCGCAACAAGACCACCATCGACGCGTCCAACCAGAACACCTCTTCATCGCCTATGCACCCGGATGTCGATATTGACAACTCAGGGATTATACCTGGCCAAGATTCTTCGGTCATGCACGTTACGGACAATCAAAACGAGAACGCCAATGCGGCAGACCCTGACGACGCGTCCTCCAACATGGACCTAGAGGACGAGGTAGATGTCCGATATTTGATATTAGGTGACAAAGAGCCTACTCATCCCGTGCTTCCACCCGCCCCGCAGGATGATCAACGTTCCAGACAACTCACACCATCTATCGCACGACAAACCATTCAAGATGGACGACCCGACCCAAGGAGCCCAACTCACGTGGCGTTGGAAGATCGCATACACTGGTCTGACAGCAGAAATGTCGACTCCATAAGTGTACAACGTCGATCCCGATCTAGGTCGCGTTCTTTGGAAAGAAGGGAGAGGTCGATATCCCGTTCACGCCGTTCACGGTCACCAGTTGGCCACGAACAGATGTCTGACGCATCTCCCCGTCGCCTTTCAAGCCTTTCATTCCAAAGGGGTGGTGCAGGTAGCCGACAATCTTACCGTAACGGGCCTCACGATGCATCAAGGCGTTTCGACGCAGATTGGCGCGACACTAACCATTTCGACCGCCCAAGGTCTGCGAACAGTACCCACGAAACTCCAAGAAGAGTGAGTTGTTGAATGCCATCGATTCTGGAGTTATTGACCGTCGCTCGGACATCATGCTTAGAACGCGTCTCGAAGCGCCAGCCCAGTTCCCAGACCTCAAAACGATGCCAACCGACGGAATCGCCCGTCTCGATTCTCACCACGCGAGACACACTCCAGGGATCTGGGTGAAGGTAGTTCCAGAGGTGGAGGTGCTAATTTCCGTTCTCCTCCAAGGATGTGGGAGCGGAATACCCCTTCGAACGTCTATCCTCAGGGTAGATCCAGTAGGGGACAAAATTCCAACTTCCTTGGTCGTAGATCCTTCCGCCGGAATGGATCTTATATGTCTGAACCGCCTCGTAGCCACGGCTGGACCGGGGGGAGCGGAAACAACCCTACTTTTCCTCGTCGGCATGATATCACCCTCAGAGACCGTCTAACCTCACCACAAAAAGGGTATCCCCACGGAGGAAGGGACTCAAGGCGCACACAACCAAGTCCACGTCCTACTCATCCCAACGTCCCTCAGGGAAGAAATTGAGGAAACCTCGACCAGCTTGCAATAATTTCGTTTCGTTCGTCGCCTGTTTTGGATGCCTCCTCGCATTACGCTTTAGGCTTCCTACTTCTATTGTTCTCATGCTTATCCCCGGTCCTAGTCTGCGTAGTCTCTTGAGAGAATACTATTTTGCGATATTGGTGCCTAAGCTTGCATCTGGCCCGCTGTCCAGACCTGCGTGCTCGACGACAGTGCATACAAGACGACTATATACAAATGCACAACGAGAGTCGAGGGAAATATCAAACAGCGGCACAAGGACGTGTATGTCGGCCGTCCTGTCAAGATGACGAAGGGTGATGAAAAGTATCTGGTCGCGGCCAGCGAAGACGTATGGCCGGAGGGTAGTCAACTAGTGGGGGTAACGTGGTACCTGGTGATGGAGAAGTCAAAGATACAGTGCGGTATTAGACAGGGAGAACACGAGAAGCAAGGACTGAGTGGGGAGGTTGGGATTGTAAGACAGAATATGACAAGATATGAGAATACAGGACACCTGCCAGGTGTAAGCTACTGAAGACGGCAGATGGAGCTATTGATGTTACAATGAAATATACAACGCGGTTGGATATGGCCAACGCTGGAAACGTAACGTGTATGACCCCAAGAAAATGTGTGAAGACCGTAAAACCCAAAGGCAAGACAGGTGGTTGGTGAGAACGTCCACCTATAGAACAAAAGGACCAAACAGGATGAATGTCTAGTGTCCCGCGTGTATGAATAAGTGGAGGAGGCGACAGAAAACCTCGGCAGGAGTGTGTTGCGACGTGTATTGGGTTACCCTCTTGATATATATAAATAATCGCGTGCCAAGAAGCCCGTGTATGCGGAAATTGTAGCGAGAGAGGTGAGGAATAGTCGATGGGGGGCTGTTTCGTGATTGCATGGGATGGTGAGCCGGTGCATGATGAGGGTGGGAAAGGATTCAAGGAGCTAAGAATTGACGAGGAGTGTTGTTCGTGTCATAGAACTGGCTTGGCCGGGGTAGGTTTTCGACCGAGCTCAAAGAGCCCATGCGAGAACCCTGAATTCCTTGACCCATACCTCGCCTCCACCCCATCCTATGCAACAATGGTCATCACCAGCATTGACTTTGCCTGGGTGCCACCCTTGTGCGTAATACGCTTGGGCGATGAACATGAGCACGGAGCGTGAGGGTGGCTCGGCGCTGAAACTAGGACCGGAGTATGAGGAGTCCCCCTGGGTCATTACAGAGTGAAGGCCAGGCTCAAGCCCACCCCTCTCTAGTTCCATCTGTGCAGGCTCAAACCCAGCCTCTATCGCGAAAAATGGGTTGATTCTGGTAATGTGGAGTGAAAGCAAGTCGTCCACAGCCTCTCTCTTGGTGTCTGAGATATGCTTTGGGGCCACGAGGGTTGGCAAAGCATCTGGCGACGCTAAGGGAGTAAGGGTAAGAGGGGAGAGGGAGGAAGGGGAAGAAGGGTCCGTGAAGTCGGCTGACCCATCACGTCGTGGGGTGCCCGGGATAGAGACCCACTGGGTCAAGGACGAGTCTCCAGCCAACACCTCAAACGTCCCGAAAGCATATTCTTGAGACCCCCAGGATATCGACCCCCCTGAGTAGGAAGCAGGGTTAGAGATCTATTAATGTACAGGTCAAGCAGCACACCTTTGAAAAGGTGGTGCCCCGCCTTCCCAAGGTGAAGACCACCGTTGTGCCAAGCTCTAATGCTGTATAACGGCTCTCCTGTAGCTTCGGTCCCGGTCTGTACTGCATTGGCCGGGATATTCTCCCCATATTCGACCAGAACCCATCTCAAAGATGGTAAGGCGAAAGAGTGGGCGTATGCCGCCCGTCGGTTTCTTGCCTGCGCAAGCCATTGGTTTTTTGAACCAGGGAAGGGCTGTATGATTGCTGATGAAGACTCCAACCTCTCCCACTTTTGAATCAGGAAACGAGCAGGGGGTTGCACAAGCGGTGGTGGAGGCATAGGTGCATACGGCCAACTCTGAGGCAAATTGGACATAGCCCCCGGCTCTGAGTGCACTTGAATGTCAAATGAAGGAGGGATGTAAAAGAAATGACTCGTGGGTGGGTTGAAAGAGGGCTGCTGTGGTATAGAGAGACGTGGAGGAGACGCCGGGGTCACTTGTTGCTTCTCGACAGCGTATTCTGCACGATTGTGGGGGTTGCTTCTGTTATAACACTGGGGGTACTGACCACTGGTGTGGTGTAGCATAGAGATACCAGGTGGGTATGTCAACGGTCCCGAAAGATATGCGGGTTGGAACGGACACGGCGAAAAGGCGGAACACGATGGAATGCATGGAGGATCGACGTGGGGCGTCAGAAGACATTGGGATCCACCGGCCCGTGGAGGCGACGACTCCACAAATAAAATGAGCGAAATAGTTGAATAGGATTGGATGGGACCTACTGGGGAGCTTCTATTAGTGCGTACGTCGTACGGATACCAGGGGGAGATACGAGGCCCGAAATCGGCTGCGGTAGTTTCAGGCTCGTCACCAACGTTGTCAGCCGTAATTGAACTACGCCAAGGCCTTGAGGACTCAGCGGTGGGCTGAAAACACATCCTCCTTGCTGCCTGCCTGGGGTGGAATGATCATGGATACGAAGAGCGTTCAACGCAACGAAAGTCCGCTTGTCTCACTCAGGATCCCACGCACTTTCCGCGCCCCTTGCTAAATCGCCGGTGACGCGGCCGGTCACCAGACAGCGCCCGTTCCTTGTGACTGCGGTATTCGGGGATTGCTTGGTCAGTTCGCTCGATTGGCAAATTCGCTGCAGAACGAGGTATATAGTGGCCCCGAGAATACACGACGAGATGCAAGAGGGGAAAGGTAGAGATACGGAGAACGCACGTGGTCTCATTCCAACACTATCACGATCGTCCCCACCGGAAATCCACAACAACCGGGAAGCCGTAAGGCGTAAGGTCATACTGCCGAGAGAAAAAGTCATATAGCCTTCTCCACATCGCTACCAAAATCCATGCGAAAGGTATTGGTAGATCGACCTGTTGTTCTTCGACGTCCGATATGGCAGGTCGTGGAGTCGCGGCATCTTGCGAGTTTTCTGCCGTCGGAGGTTCGGCAACCGCGCTTTTGTCACCCGGTTCCTGAGCTTTATCGTCTTCTAATGCAGCTGGTGGTTGGGGTTGGGGTTGAGCTTCTGACTTCGAGAGTCGAGTCCACACGATATTCAGGGGATTCGAAATCGACTGCCGGAACCGAACGCTCCATTGGGCCGCTCGTTCTGCCATCGTGCTGGGCAGAACTGTATCTGAGGGTGTCTGAGGGACATCTTCTTGAGGCGTCGCTTCCACCATCGTGTCGTTCACATCTTGATCGGTCGGGTTATTGCTCAGTCGTTCCACCTCATCTGGCTTTTCGGAGGTAGACGACTTACCCGACTCTTCGCGTTTCTGCATTTCAGTTATAGCACGAGCATGCCGAACGAGGCTGGCGGATTCCCAAGCCTTTTGGTCGTATGGATCAAAGAAACCAGAAGGAGGGAAGAGTGATGTCGGTTGGGGTGTGGTGGTGGCGTTGGTATCCGTGGAAGCTTTGGTCGACGTATAAGCGTGACTGGACGTAGGTGCAGACGGCGCTGCTAAAATAGGGAGACCTTTTCGACTGCTGCTTGAAAGGGGATGGCCCAGCAGCACAGCGGACGCTAGGTCACACCAGCACCGCTCGTAGAGTGTGGTCATGGGGACGAACACAGCCGATGACACTGTAGAATCTGTCGACTCGGGCTGCACCGAATCAGAGAGTATTGCGGTGATGTTTGAGCCGTTGGTGGAGGTGTTATATCGTGCCACCAAATCCACCAAGGGGCTGACATCAGCATTTCTCTTGTCATAAACATGACTAGAGTTTGTCAGAAGATGGGGATTCCGTTGCAATAGTAAGGATGTCTGGAGAGGTTCCCAATAGCAGGATGAGGTGAAGAGAGCGCAGAGCAGAACGATGCAATACAAACTAGATGACAGAACGTGGTTTCAGCATGTCCATGAGCGCAGTGCGGAATTGATCCTTACCATGGTCTAACGTGTATAGTTACAGATATTATGTATAGGATGAGGAAGTAGGGCGACGCTTTGGGGAAGGGTAGGAATAGTAAGGGGATGTACCTGCAACACCCAACCGGTTGACATTTACGCAGTGTGGCAATAACCCTTATGCGTGAGCTCACCAGCGAGTACACCACCTAGACAAACTGATGTAAGTAGACGGTGTGGTACTAGGGGCTTGTAGGCTTACATGACAAGATAGCGGCAGTGGGCGGTTCAGGTCGCAAGGTAGAGACCCAAACTCTACATCTCCACGGTTGTCCTGAGGTAAGCAGCACCTCCAGCAAACTCTTTTTCTCGTAAACACCGATCTCAAACCTGGTATAACGTCAACGCCATTGTGGCAATCCAGCTCGCTATTTTCAAAGGACGGAAGGTAAAAACCTGCGAGTTGGTAGTGCTTGGCGTTGGTGTTTGCGCCACTTTGGTCGGTTAGCATGCTGCGTTCCGGTGTCGACTTGCACCAAACGTTTGGCTTGCTCCTTCCACTACGGCATACGGCTTGTCCAAGATTCTGTCTTCTCGATGATTCACCGACTCAGACTCGAGAGACCACGACGATATTTTCTCCCCCGCAGCGTTCCCTGGACGAATTCGGGTAGTAACCAAACAAATGCGCCAGGAGGGGTCACGAGTTCCCTTTCCCTCGAGGCAGGAGTCAGCTCCCAAGACGAAGTAGCCGCGTCGTTGAGGTGCGATCCTGTTCGTCTGGTTGCAAGGGGTCTCGGATCCTGATGTTGCTCTGGAAGTCAACCTTCAGATGTGGTGGACGAAGCATCACCCGTAAACACACATCTGGACGATTGGAGGGTGGATGGCTCCGGCGGCATCATGGTAGATATAGATGTGCCGAATTGGAATGGCATGTCCATCGATATTCTACCCACCGAACTGGTCGTCGAAATCCTCCTCCGCTCTCTCGACACCTATCCTTATCCATATCTTCCCTACCTTTGGAAGCTCTCCAAAGTATGCACAAGATGGTGGCGGATCATCGTATCAACTTCCGAGCTATGGGGCTTCCTCAACCCACGCGACCCAGTCGATTTCATGCTTCGCAAATCACAGAATGTTCCTCTCTCCTTGGTATCTTGCATGCCGATATGGGGTAAAAGGGAGTCAGAATACTATGAAGCGGCAGCGGAACATTTCGAACGCTGGGTAGTCTTCAAACACCAAGGGAATCATTTGATGTCCGTAGCACCCTATCTTCTTCGTCATCTCCCAAACCTCGAAGTGCTCTCCTTGTCCTTCAGCACAGTGCCCCATTACTCCCTCTCTCGACTCAACCTGGCTGCTGGCCCCGCCTGCGGCATGTTCACGTGGATCGCGTTACTCTAGTGTGGACGCAGCTCTCCCAACTCACAAGCTTATCCATCAGAGGGAATTGGTATACCAAGTCTTTTCGGAACGACCTATTCAGTGCGCTGAGGGCGTGTCCAGACTTGGAAAGCCTTACCTTCGATGCGATATATGAGCAGATCCGGATACCAGACGATGGTCAGCCTGTACCACCGATCCACTTGCCAAGATTACAGCGACTTGTCATGTCATCATCGACCTTCGCTATCTTCTTCGCCCTCCTCAATCCCCTGTGCGTCATGAACCTCTCGAAACTGATTGCTACCCAACTCTCTGGGATCCGACCGGACGATACCCCCCGCCTTGCCGCTGCTTTGTTCGGAAAAGGCAGAGACGCAGATACGACACCTCTTTCCGTAGCACTGCTTCGAAACCCGTCAGCAAGCTGCTCTGTCTCTATATGTGACCTTGGCCTTTCAATCCGGGGAGAGACCACGGACAACACTGCAATCGACATTTCCCTGGAGACTCGGCACGGCAACCCTGAGGATATGGGAGCTAGAAGGTGGCTCATCGAGCTTCGCGATCTCAAACATTGCCTTCCTTTTTCGAGAATGAAGGCTCCGCTGCACTTCAATCTCACATGCCGGGGCCGTATCTCCCGCGTCGAGGCGTCCTTCCTCGTACGCATGCCGACATTATCTTCTTTGTCCATCACTCTCGCAAATGACGATCAGACCAACTTCCCTGAACATGTTGCACGCATACTCGGTACTCTCGCATGCAACCACACCCTTGACGACGGGACATTCTCCGTTCCTGCACCAGCATTGCGTCGCATCTCCCTTGATTGGACCTGTGCCCTTGATCACGACAAGCTCGTAGACGTGATAACTCGCTTCCTCAAGTATCGCAACAGACTGATCGAATCAAATGATGAGTCCATGGAGAGCAAGGAATCGAATCTCTTGCATGAAGTCGAGGTTTTCAATGTTCAAGGCGATGTGTTCGATGTAACTTCCAAGACGTGGCGAAGAGTCGCAGAGATGCAGGAACCGATATCTGCTTGACCTAGTAGCACTGGCATCGTTCAGATGTATACAATGTCTGGGATTAATGACGGAAAGACACAGATTAGAATACCAGCTGGAACAGCTGGATAGCAATGGCAGGTCGAAATAAACACTAACAAGAGCGAAACGAGTTCAAGCGGATTAGGAAGGACGAGTAGCGCCGAGAAATGTAGCAGTGTAAAAACGTAGAAAAGCCGGGATTGGTCACTGGTCTTCCGATGTGAAACTCGCCTTAAGGTCTCCCTCGGGTTGTTTCCATCTTAGTGGTCTACCCACTCGAAGTGGGGGTCCAGAGGGATCAGGATCAGTACTCGCTTTGTGTTGAGGCTGGTCGTCTGGGTAGCAGAAACCTTTCACATATGTAGCCTCGCCGAATTGGTTAACGCTATGCTGTGAACGAGCCGAGATTTGTTTACGAGAGATGGATTTCTTCCACTTGATGCGCTGGAAAGGGGGCGATAAGTCCACTGGAAGCGAACGAGCATGAAGAACGCACTACTATGCGTGAGACGTCACGTCCAATCGCCCAGTCTGAGGTTAATTTTGGTATCCAGCCAACAAACTCCATTTGTGACAGGTCTTGTCCATCGGTGAATATGATCTAGATGATGAATCTCTCTTAGTTCCCATTACAGCAGAAGCTCTTAATATCGCTTACCCGATAGTAGTCTAAGTCATCGAATATCATGCCCCTATTCACCGCGTACCATATTTTCTTGTCGACTACAGCCTCATGGATACCGTCGATGAATTTCTCGCATTCTTCCCGCTCTTCAGCTGTAAACCGGAAATTAGCTCAGGTGGTGTGACGGAGCAGAGATGACCGACGGCTAGCTCTCGAAGGATCGTAATTATTGAAGAATTCTGTCCATCGCGCCGTCTGGGTGAGAAGGAGTCCTTGATGGCGTCTCACCACAGCCCATGGATGACTGTTCATTTCCACATGTGAATAAACATCACCTAGCTACGAGTGGGTCTGTAAGTTGTCAATCGGAGGATGCAGGGTGTATGCGTTACCTTGTACAGAAGCTCTATTTGTGCTGTCCAGTCATCCAATGCTGCTTGGGCCTCCTCATGCCGTAATCCGCGCAACGGGGTCAGTGCGAGTGCATAATCGTGATCATTACCCCATCCATCTTTCACATCGTAAGCGCAAATGAATGTCTTTGAGAGAAATTTAAGCTATCGAAGAAGAGGAATGTCAGACACGGCTCGACTCCAAGGAGACTCTCTGACCTGGATACTGGTTTTCCGTCGTTCTTTCGACGAAATTGGGAGGCAAGATATGCACCCAGATTTACGAGGGGTATCGTCTTCCTCCCCCTCCGGATTCCAGTGCACCGGCAACCACGAGATTTTCGGACAACTTCCAGGCCCACGGGGTGCAAGAGTATGAGATTTGGCCACTTTAGTTCGAAAGAAATTAGGTGAGTTCATATCGCCGTCCCGGCTATGACGCACCTGCATTTCCAGCGTCAGAAAAATTGTGTAGAGAACGAGCTCCGGCCACCGCCGCTACAAATGCTACTGGAGGGATCTTCATAGTGCGCCAAATAAGAATGGTTCAAGGAAAAAGAGCGATAAGAGAGGATAATACGATTCGGCATCTTCCTAATTTGAAGGGTGGGATGTGGACGCTTAACAGCCGGATCATATGTAGTCCAGGTATTAAGACAGGTTAACCGACAGATGGACCTTAGTGGCAAGGGTCGATCTAGCAGCCGGAAGCCCTTCAACGTGGTGCGGCCCGGCGTTAGAAGGTCGGCAGACGTCGGGGCCACGAGCAATAGGTCAATGGCTTATCGGTTGAAAGGGGGTACGCATGGGTGGCTAAACAAGACAAGTCACATTCTGACCGCGCATTTAGCGAATGTGTGAGCAAAAGCCTAGGTATGATGATCGTATACGGCTTGACATTCATCGGGGCAGCCGCAAGTGCGGGCCAAGGGAACGACTGTGAGCTGAAGATCTTACGGTTGGATCCAGGTCACAATGAGTCGCGTAGTCGTAGTCTGAGCGGTCCTCAACAGGGACCTCGAGAAAAATCAAAAGGACGTGCAGGGATACGAGTGGCCTGACGAGGGCCCGTTGGCAAAGCGATCGTCGGGCTTGTTTGGCTTGTCAGCGAGGTCACGTGTTAGCGTCGACTGTACGAAGTTCCTCTACCGCCAACCACCATAAAAGCTGGTGACCGGGGGCAATCTGCCTTATACAACGCCAAAATTACAATTTCACGTAAGTAATCCCGGTTGAGCTTTGCTAATTTCCAATTTCAACACATCACGATGCCCAGCTCTCAATGCCCCTCAGTTCCACCCCCGGCGTTTCCGAGACTTTCCCAATTTCGTAGACGAGGGTTTCTCCAGCTTCGGCCAGAGAGGTTTTGACCGCCGCGACTTGTTGCTCGTCAACTACGAGCACCATGCCTATCCCGTTATTGAACGTCCTTGCCATCTCCTTGGCTTCAACGTTCCCTTCTTTCATGATCCAGCGGAAAACACCAGGTAGTTTCCAAACAGAAACATCCACGTAGCACCCTAAGTGCTTTGGAAGACATCTTGGTATGTTCTCGGTGAACCCACCACCCGTAATGTGGCTGATTCCTTTGATCAGACCTGCACGGCATGCAGGAAGCAACGACCTGACGTATATGCGAGTCGGCTCTAGAAGGGACTCTCCAAGAGTCGCGTTAGAGGAGAATGGCGATGGGGAGTCGTATCGAAGTCCGCAACGCGATACGATCCTCCGGACGAGAGAGAACCCGTTGGAGTGGACACCCGATGATGGTAAACCGAGAAGGACATCTCCGGGGCGAATAGAAGGCTGGGGAAGCAAGAGGTGTCGTTCCACTGCCCCAACAGCGAAGCCCGCCAGGTCGTAATCGTCTGAAGATTAAGGTTAGCCCACAGCCGGGCAAACGCATCGGTTGAGCTCACCATCCTGATACATTCCGGGCATCTCCGCAGTCTCTCCACCAATTAAGGCGCAGCCAGCTTGCCGGCATCCTTCGGCGATGCCGCCGACGACACCGGCGCAAACCGACACATCCAATTTACTACAGCCATAGTAGTCGAGGAAATATAGCGGCTCCGCACCCTGAACGATCAAATCGTTAACAGACATCGCGACGAGATCGATTCCTATCGCAATAACTCTCCTTAGCTGACGTCCTCTCCCAGGGGCACTCCACTCACCGACGGTGTCATGCTTCCCGCACTCAATTGCCACCCTCAGTTTTGTCCCTACACCATCCGTTCCGCTGACGAGTAAGGGATCCGAGTACCCTGCAGCTTTCAAGTCAAATACCCCACCAAAGCCCCCGATTTCGCCATCGGCACCTGTTCGCCGAGTCGACCGAACTGCAGGTTTGATCGCCTCAACGAGTGCGTTCCCAGCATCGACAGATACTCCAGCAGACGCATATGTTAGTGACGTCGAATCCGTTTTGGATGAGGCTGACAGGGCCCTTGGTGAATGTCAATATTGGAAGTGATCTCCGTTGATTTAGTGACAAACCTGTGAGCTATATCTCTGCGTAGAGTCTTGCCATCGAACTCAATTGCATCACAGCCCGCGTAAGCGCGCCGCAATGCTTCTTCTAGACTTGGCGCCCATGCAGCTACTGCAATCACTCTACCTCCCGATGTCACAACGCCTTCGCTAGTTTTGGATGTCCCGGCATGGAACGCAATAGCCCCTAGAGACTCGCCAGGGTACGGATTCACTCAATAGGTTAGCAGTATCTCACTGGCAGACTCACCTTCAGCCAAGACACCTTCGCGAATGATTTTCCCTTTCGGATACGAACCTGGGTAGCCAGATGATGCCAGAACAACGGAGACGGCAAATCCTGGCTTAATTGATAGCGACACAGCGTCGAGGCGACGCTCGCAACAGGCCTGTGAAGAGTAAGCTCGTGCAATCGACTAGGGAGTGAATGCACTTACTAGCATGACCTCGGCAAGGTCTGTATCTTCGGTAAGCAGAAGCATGAGAGCCTCGGTCTCAGGATCCCCGAATCTGACATTGTATTCCAGCACCTTAGGCCCAGATGCGGTTAACATGAATCCGGTGAAAAGGAGGCCAACGAAAGGAAAGCCTAGCGTAAATGTGAGTTGTTGGCAATTCGATGTACCATTTCCTTCTTACCTTCTCGGCGCATCCCGTCAATTGTAGGTTGCAGAGTTTCTTTCGTAATCCTTGCTATAACTTCCGCCGTGGCGATTGGGGCGGGTGCATACGCTCCCATCCCACCGGTGTTGGGACCGGTGTCTCCTTCACCTATACGCTTATGGTCTTGAGCTGCCGGTAACGGTACAACTGTATAGCCGTCAGAAAATGCCAAAACGGAAAGTTCCGGACCCTCCAGATACTCCTCAATCACGACCTCATCCCCTACATATTCTCTTCAGTTGATGTGTCGCCTTGCTACCAGAGCACTTACCGGCTTCCCCGAACTCCCGCTTGACCATGATCTGTTTTAGACCTTCTACGCTCTCCTCTGTTGTCTCTGGGATGAGCACGCCCTTGCCAGCGGCGAGGCCACTTGCTTTAAGGACAACACGGTGGCCGCACTCTTGGACGTACTTGACTGCATCCTCGTGTTGACTGGATAGGAAGGTGCGGTACGCCGCAGTGGGAATTTTGTTACGGGCCATGAATGCTTTGGAGAAAGCCTTGGATCCCTCCATTCTCGCAGCCTTGGCAGATGGGCCAAATACCGGAATCCCAACTACCCATACAGGACGTCATTCAACACCAAAACTATGCAGGAGATGTCGCGATGGCATACCTTTCCTGAATACGGTCTCGATGCCATCTACCAAGGGTTGCTCAGGGCCCGGAACGACAAGATTGACCTTTGAAAGGAAAGCTGAGTATTCTTGAAGTCGCAACGCATTGAATGAACCAACCCCATTATCCACGGCAAACTTCACAAGACCAGGAAAGTCACCAGCAGAAACGGCTGCGTTGACGACTTTCCCACCAGAGGTGCCTCCATTGCCGGGAGCAACGTAGATCTGCTCTACCCGGGGTGACTGCGACAACTTCCAGGCAAGAGCGTGCTCTCTCCCACCAGCTCCAATGACAAGTATTCGAAGCAATTCCGCCATGTTGAGGATTTGGACTGATGGTGCTGGGTTAAAGGTTCAAGAGCCATTTTGACTTGGAGCAAACTAAAGCCGAGTTCAGGGTCCCTCACTAGCGTAACTCCGTCGATAACTCCGTCCCTGAAATTTTGATTTGGGCGTTAAAGAGTCCTGAGCATCGATACCGCCGCGTTACTCTTGTTTCCCTTGCCATAATGAAGCGTCTTGCTGACGATAAAGATATGATCGAGGTTGATGGTCAAGCGACCGCCAAAAGTCGAGCTGTCGATGGCAAGCCGGCGTCGAGACGCGAGACCAAGGATGATCCTAGGGGCGCGTTTGAAGACGAATGGGAGGACGAAATAGAGGAAGAAGAAGTAGATAACGAACACGAGGAAAGTGAGCGGGGTGAAGATGGTGAGGATATCACGCCAACTCGACGATGCTTTAGGTGCTGACTTAGGCCTCCGCCCTGTGGCCGTTAGCCATGGACGTCGATACGATACAGGAAGCCGATGAGGACGAATTCACTGCGAGCGCCCCAAAAGAAGCCACAGAAAGCGTCTTCATACCTGGTGTCCATGCTTTGGGCGAAGACGAGGTGCTTGAAGCTGATCAGTCTGCCTACGAGATGTTGCACCAGATGAGCTCTGAGTGGCCCTGCCTGTCATTTGATATACTCCGAGACAACCTTGGGGAGAACCGACACGAATATCCAGCCACTGCGTACATCGTCTCTGGCACTCAGGCAGAAAAAGCCCACCGAAATGAGGTGTTAGTGATGAAAATGAGCCAACTACACAAGACCCAGAAGGACGATGGTGAGTTGTTGCCCTCGCTACTAAAATCCGATGATTCCTCACCATTGACGATCGAAGTTCCACAGACGATTCGGATGACGATGACGATGAGGACGACGACATTGAGGATGACGGTATCCTAGAGTATCGATCAATACCCCACCAAGGGGGCGTTAACCGAATACGAGCCCAGCCATTGCCTGCGAAGTCACAATTGCCGCCACCAGACCAACCCTATCACGTCGCTACCTGGTCTGAAACTGGGAAGGTACATATCTGGAATGTGCGCCAGCTCATCGAGGCGCTGGCCGAACCAGGATACACCGCAGATAGTGCCAGGTGGAACTCCCCAGTATATACAATCGCCTCCCATGGTCGGGCAGAAGGCTTTGCCATGGACTGGTCACCCCCTGGCCCATCGACCTCCCTTCGTATTCTCACCGGCGACATTCATTCCAAGATATACCTATCAACAGCGACGACCGCAGGATTCAACACCGCACCACAGCCTTTCGCATCGCACACGTCGTCGGTTGAGGACATACAGTGGTCACCCCAAGAGTCGACCGTCTTTGCTTCTTGTTCCGCTGATCAAAGCGTTCGTGTCTGGGATATCCGGGTCAAAAGCAGGAAGAATGTCGTCAGCATTCCCAAGGCGCACGATAGCGACGTCAACGTGATATCTTGGAACAAGGGGACGACGTACCTTCTTGCATCGGGTGGAGACGAAGGTGGTATTAAGATCTGGGATCTTAGAAACCTGAAGAAGGGGTGAGTTACTCTTTTCACATACCTCATCGCAAGCAACTGAGTATTGGGGATCATAGTTCTTCCACACCCGCATCTGCATCTGTCGCATCTTTCAACTGGCACACCGGGCCAATAACGTCTATCGAATGGCACCCGTCGGAGGATTCCATTCTCGCTGCCTCCGGTGCTGACGACCAAGTCACATTATGGGACCTGTCCGTCGAACATGACGAAGATGCTATCCGGGCCTCCCATGGCGACAAAGTGAAGGAAGTGCCACCACAGTTACTATTCCTCCACCAAGGGCAGAAGGATGTAAAGGAGCTACACTGGCATCCACAGATTCCGGGATGCGTCATAACCACGGCCCAAGATGGTTTCAATGTCTTCAAGACTATATCAGTGTAGAGGATCTCCAGTTTTCCGTGCCACATAGTTCTAAACTGTATCCATTGAATGGACGATTGTATGGGACCAGAACGAAACAAATCAAGCCTCGTTGTGCGGGAAAGTCTCCGGGCGAAAAGCATATCCCCTTCCTCGTTCATCCTCTCCGAGAGACGAAGTTCTGATTTGGTGGAATCGTCAACAAGAGTTGCATCAAAAGATAGAAACACCGAGCAAACCTGCAAGTCCTGAGCAGTCGCAACTCCAATCACGAATTTGCGTTCAGAATCCGTAACTGCAAGAAAACCAATAACATTCAATCGGAGACGCCATGTTGAAAGACTCTTACTTATTGCGAAGTCGTTTGTCTTCAGGAAGGTCTCCAATTCAGCGAGCTCCGTCCATGGGGTGAGGATGGTGTATGGATGCGATTTGCTTCGTTTGAAATGGGTCGTATGGACAAGAATAGGGTCATCCTTGGTACCAAGGGAGTAATTAAGTGTTTAGAAGGTAAAGTGTGAAAGGGTAGCTACGCACGGGGCTAGCCTCCCCGGCCTCCCATTTGGTCTTCAGGGCGGCGACGTCAACGTATCCGAGGGGTTTCCGTTCCTTTGACAATACCCTAGAAACGGTATATTGCGTCATTAGGGAGCATCCAAGCGACTGTGCGGTTAATGTTGACCCACGGGATATAGGAAAAGTCGCGTTCGTAGGCAAGTTCGATGGCTTTGGCGATGCGTTCGTCTAGTTCCAACGCGAATGCCGGAGGCAGCTAGGGAGGTGAGAAGTTCATTGAGACCATCGTGTGGTTGAGGCTGTAGTCGATGGATGTCTTACTTGAAGGTCCTATGGTTGTTGGGTGGTGAACACATGCTCCGGTTCGACCACCTGGGTGAGTAACGATATGCCCACCTCAACAACAGCACCTCTGTAAGGATCCGAACCGAAAGAAAGGAATGGAGGCACGTCTGTTGATGAATTGAACATGGTCGACGTCATTGTAAGTTGGGGAAGGGTGCAGAGAAAGGGACGAAGGCCGAGTAACCAGTCAAGTATGTAATTTGGACTCCTCGTCGTAGGAGCAGTCGTCGGCAACGTTGACACGAATGCAAGACAGTAGGCTCAGTTTTGGAAGTACGTTAATCCTCATTTAGGAATCCATTTCTATTGTAGAACTCCGGAGTTTCGCTATTTCTTCAAACACAGCTGAACGGCCAAAGCACTTGCAGCAGAAACGTAGCGTAGCCATGGCCTCAGCCATATCGAACAGCTGCCCCCAAAGGTCTTTCAGATGCGTCAGGAGTGCATAGCATAGTGCCGAATGATGATGGATAACAAGATGGATAGCCATGAATACATGAAAGTAGGCGAAAGAGGTTACTACAAGTAGGAATAACAACATCAGCCAGGCCATTGAAGGACAATCGGGATAGCAAACTTACGAATTGAAGTGCAGCACCCTTGGTCTTCTTCTCTCCGCCCAACTCGAAGCTGCAGGGAGGGAAAACGTTGGGATCCGAATGACCCAATACAGAATAGGTTAATAACGTACTGCTTGCACCGTTTCAAGGATAGCTGCATCTTGTATTTGCACGCCGTGCATTCTAACCGCAGTACAACCTTCTTCGTGGTCTTTGCCTTCTTGTGGAAGACGGGCTTCGTTTGACCACCATAACCAGCTTGCTTCCGATCATAACGACGCTTTCCCTGGGCGAATTTTGATGCCTTGCCCGTCTTGTACTGCGTCACCTTGTGGGGTCTGGGTAACATTCAGTATTAGCGAAATAGCACGTCCGGTCGGTGTAATTCACTGACGTGTGCTTCCGGCAGTTCTTGCCCTTGCAAACTGGATTACAATGAACTTGAGCACTTAAAACCATCACTTGGTGAAGGACTCACATGTCCGGCGGGTTCTGGCAGGGATGGGATAATATGGTAGTCAGCCTCCGAAACTCCTTCTAGGAACAAGCTTATAGGCGAACTTGGGAATGTTAACCATCTTCAAGCTATAACTGCCGAGTAAGTATTGGATATGTTTTGTGGGAGACGCCGCCGACGTTGACTTACAATCTGAACTGAGCGGACGGAGATTGGACCGGAATTCTGTTGATTGCCTCGTGCGTTGATTAGTCATCTCGGCGAATCTCCCTTCCGCTCCGCTCTCCGCTTCTCTGCCCAGGCGTAATTTTGACTAGCCCTCACCGCGACGAACGGACTTTCTGCGTTGGTTTCGGTGGGCAATAATTTCTCTGGATTCCTGGGTCACAAGCCGTTGCAGTCGCTGCTCTGCGGAACCAGGCAGACTGGCCTTTCATTATGCGGACCCACCGCACAAAGGGGAGACGGAAACGCAGATGGTCGAGTTTATCACCGCACAGAAGACACAATCGTAACTTCAGTGTGCCCTTTTGAAACTCACCCGGCGAATACACGGCAATCCTTAGGGGGTTATCTTGTCGGACCCGTTCTATTGTCGTTGCAATGCCCTTGAGTTTGCGCATTGTGTCCCATGCCCTTCCGTCGCGCCAAACACGTGTTGCATGCAGTCATAATGCTTATCCCATTCCACCATCTGAACAGCGGAACGCGTACCAAACAATCGGGGTATGAGGGTGTTGTTCCCCAGGGGGTCCGGCGCCTGGATCTCTAGATCGCGCTGGTGCTAGTCCCGACTGCTAAACCACGCCATGGGGCGTACATTTCATTTGCATTGTGTTACCATTTGCTTTGTACCGCCCTGAGATACTCCGCTTCTGCGGACCTCATTCCGCGATCCGGTATATATAAAGGGTTGACCTGCGAAGATCTACCCTCATTTCCCTCAGCATTGATCACATTCTACAACAGCATTCTCAACTTGTATACCTCATCTAATACTCTGCATTTATCATCTGTATCCATTATAATTCTCGACACGACATCAACTATGCTCACCATTGCTTCGCCCACGCCATCGTCAGTCTACCCACGCAAGCAGTCTTATACCACTACGAACACATCTACGCTTCATCATGACCCCATGGTCGAACTCCAAAAATCCGTATTGACATACGAACCTGGAGCACAGTACGCTTTTATTTTGTCCGATTTTGGGGCACCCCTCATTAACCAGCGCTGTTCAATTCCAGATACCTCTACGTCTCTGGCGAGATTGATCTGGATATATCCATATTCCGAAGAAGAGCTGGTCTCCTACCCTATTCCATTGGCATATCCCTTTCCACCGAAGATGGTACGCGCCTAGATTGGAATCAGGATGGACCTCGTAACTATCATCGCCCCCGCTCCCTTATCCGCATTCAACCACGTCTCGTTGTGGATTCCTCGTGTTTTGTCAAGTTCACCCTCCGAATACCTTGGGATCTTTTTCCACCGGCCGGATATCGGTCGAACTTACTGGTTGGTGTGAAGGCTTACGCGCTTGACGACCCGTACATAACGACTCAACCTGTATCCACTCCATTATCATTGGTTAACACCGACGGAATGACGGCCTTTAGGAGGTCTAGTAGATCGTAGACGATTCAGACATGTTGAATAGATCAATAAATAAGTCACCTGCTTATGAACCATGATCCCGGGTTTGGAAAGTACTACCATATACTAGGTATCCAGTTCTGCTATCGGTGAGTATAATCGTGGTCTATTCATTTTGTTTTACACACTGTATTTTGCAAAAGCGAAGCGTTCCGGTTGTGTCGTCTGTTATACGTCTTTTCGGATCCAATAGTTCCGGTTCAAAGAGCAGCTGACTTGCTGATACCCGGTCTCCAGTAGATCAAAGTCGTGTTGTAGTCCGACATCGTTCTCCTGTGGTTGCCACTCATAGGAAACGAGATGGCGGTTGAGTATCCGTCTGAGAGGAAGCATGTAGACCTAGAGTAGGGAGGATCGAACGTGACATGTGACGCAGTTAGAAAGACCAACTTAGACTCCTACCTGCATGTATATGACGTGTCGACTTGATTCCCGAATCCGCACTATCAGCCTACTTCGACCCATTACGATTCGCCGAGCACTGGGACATACGTATTAGCGATCAAAACGCGCCTCCAGGACGCTGGGCGCCTAAACGTTTTGTCTTTGATGTGGTCAATGATCAGCCGAAACCTTGGACGCGACGATCCTCCTCAAGGACTCGGGAGCTCTCCTGGAAAAGGGTCTGAGGTTAACAAATTTGGCAGTACGCGTTGAATTGGGTGGTGCACTTGCCGTCGCTGCCTTTAGTACCAATTTGCCGACAACCCACCCGATATGCTCAGAAGGGAAATACTTCGAAGTCCCCTTCGATTCCTGCCGAACATGATATATATAATCGACAGGCATCCATATAGATATATATTTTGAAGTTTTGGCGATAACCCTACGACGTACTTGATCCAAGAAACAATGCAACGCGGTCAGCCTTCAACTTTCAAGCTGAGAAAATGCGTGAACTACCAAGTCCGGGTCGAAAGATATAGCAAGGCACGAACGGTGAGAGGGGAAAAACTACATGGGATTTGACGAACGAAACGAAAAAAAAGGTTGAAAGGTGAAAGGAGGGCTTTTGGAGAAACGAACGCGAGGAAGGAGCGGAAGGTACGCCTGAAGCCCTATAAGCATATAGATTCTTTGCGTGTGGTTATCATGTATGTGCGGAAGTTGAAAGTGCAACCGACCCATGCTGTATCCAAGAAAAACGAGGAGGAAAAAAAAACAAGTCAAGGCGAAAAGACAAATAGCTGAATATGTATAATGTAAGAAACTGTCCTCCTCGGGGAAAATAAGGGTTCGCTTCAATAACTACTTACAGAATAAAGAAATGTAACGTGTGTATGAAAAGGGGGTTGAGAAGAAAGGAGAAGGGTGATAACCTATGCGGTTCCATGAAGAAAGCAAACCCAAACGAGAAGGAACAGGGAGAGGCCCGAAAACCAGCAACGAGGTTCCACTCCTGGAAAGAAGAATCAACAAACCAAGTATTTACGACAGATACCCGATCCGTTGAAACACATCGACGATGGTCTGCACGTCAGACGGACCGGTGGTTGTGCCCACGGTGTTGGCGTTGGAGATCATCGTCTGCGCACCGTCCCATACCTGATCGAACACCCCGTCGCTCTGTCGAGGCTCGTTGACAATCTTGGCAGCGGACGCCGAGTCAGCCCATGTCACCGATACCCCGCTCGCAGACGTCGCAGTATTCGCTGCCCATTGCCGGAAGATGTCACCCGTTTCGGAGCCGAAGAACAGGCCTCCGGAGGGTGTCGCAAAGCTCGAAACCGAGTGGTCGATGTCTGATGGACCTACCGCCCCCATGAGAGCGACTTCCATAACCGGTAGCGATGTCAGCAATACCGTGCTCGCGTTGAACTGAGCAGCGGTCGGAGGAATGGATTTAGCGGCGACACCGCAAATGAAGGTCGCGAGGGTCGTAGCTTGAGCAAGTGAAAGTGATTTGAGGTACGCAAGGAGGACGTGGTTGAGATGTTGGAGGGTTCCGTAATTCGCCTGAACCAAAGCCGACTGTGGTACGTCGGCGGCCGATAAGGACGGGTAGCCACTCAGGACCGCTCCTGACCGGATCAATAACCTGGACGCCACATCCGACGTCAGGACTGCAGCCTGCAGAGATGCGTTCTTCTGTCCGTCCACGAAGGGTAGCCGGAGCCGTAAGACATCCAAGACACCATACACCGGTCGTTGGCCAAAACACGAGAGATCGAAGCTCGGCGGGACAGAGGACACGGGGGAAATGCCAAACACTCCTTGCTCGATGGCGTTGACGCCTTGGAGCTGCGAGGATGAAAGCATGGGATTGCATCCTTGCGGCGGAGGAAAGGAGATTGTCTTCGGATCCTTTAGTTGCATCACTGTGGCCAAGGATTGTCGGTTGGCGTTCAGGGTCATGTCGAACGGAAGAAGTATGGGTGCGGATTGGAAAGCAGCGACAAATGTGGCAAGGAGTCCCGCGTCCATATTAAGGTCCTTTGTCCAGTAGTTCCGTAACGCTGTCTGCGCCTGTGTGGAAAGAGCTGAAATGGTAATGTTAGTTAGATGGGGTATATCGGCTGATTAGAGTCCAGCCTACCTGAGGCAGACGTATAGAAACGGTCCAGCACAGTTTCCAATGCTGAGGTCATGGACGAGATCTGGGCATCCGAAGGAGAGGCATCCCCACGCCAGGTAACTGGAGGCGCAACAATCGTCATCTGCTGAAAGTCGAGGATCAAGCCAGACGACTCTATTTGGAAGGGTTTTAAACCGCTCGTGCCAGGAGGGTTGCTGCCCGACGCGAAGTTGAGCTTGTTGACATACTGGCGTAGTTGTAAAGCGGCGTTGAGATCCTGTGACTGCAAGACCGCCCAGAGGACGGCAGATTTCGTCCACTTCGCGTGCTTGTCGTCCGCGTTCACGGGGTTTACGTCGAGCAGAATCGCTTGCTGCAAGCAATTCCCCCCAACAGGCGAACCTTGGATATCCCACATTGTGAGTGCCACGGAAGCTGGGGTGTAGGCTGTATTTATGAGGCTGTTTGTCTGCTGGATGATATCTCTGACTGCAACAGCGAGTGGATTACAGACAGCACCGCTGGAGGTGCAAACACACGTCGCATCTATTATGGTCAACAGTCAGCATGTATAGCATCCTCCGACAACAGGTAGCTCACCAAGGTTACACTGCGACCCAGTATAGTTACCAGGGCAATTATACTGTGGAGTAGTCGGCCCGCTTGTACTTGACCCAGATGAGCCATGGTTCCAAGTGAGGCCCACAACCGTCCCAATCACGGCGAACAGTAGTGCAACATTAAACACCACGGCAAATTGCGTCCGGCGCCTCCAGGTCCAAGGAGCGTTCCACCTCGATGTTCTTCGTGGTGGGGGTGGCTGATCAACGATAGTGACACGACGGCTCTTCTCGCTTTCCCCATGAGATGAAGGAAAGCGAGCAGATGGAGATGCAGCACTTATCGACACGCTTTCCATCGCATGGCCACTGCTGGTATGATATCGACTGGCGCTCGATCCGGCAAGTTCTTCCTGATATCGACGTTGCATCTCTTCCTCCAGAACGTTGAAGTGCCCTGAACGATCCGTAGTGGTACCCCGGGTGAAGAAACTACGGATACTTTGGCTCGTTCGGTTCCTAACCGCATTCTCATCCACGTAACCTTGCCCACTGCTGTATTCCCAAGGGCTGCTATCTGGTGGGGACTCCGTTGGTACGACAGACGCCGAGGTCGGACGAGATCGCGAAGAAGAGCTCGGAAGCGGAGGCGTAACATCAGGATTTGCAGTGCCTTCAACGTCATGACGCGTAGACAATGAGCCGCGCGAAGGTAGCCTGCCACTCTCCAACAGCTGTGAAAGAAATCCTGCCCGAGAGACAAGCGCCGGGAGCGGCATGTCTCTCTCCCTCTTTTCTTGTTCCCGAGCGATGTCTTCTGCGCGCTTCGGTAAAGGAGGTAGGTCTCTCTTTGCCCGACTCCAGGCGAAACGATGTTTCGAGGAGATGCTAGTGGACCGAGAAAACTTGGAGAAAAGAGAGGACATGGAAAATCGGTTTCGGTATTTGTTGGGGACAAAATACGATGTGGAAGGACCAGCATCATCGTTGGTAACATCTTCCGGGACATTTGGGGGCGCTTCATCTCGAGGGGATATCGGAGTTGGAGGAGGGTTGGGGCGAAACCGGGAGCGACCAGGTAAGGGCGAAAGTGTGTCTACAGCCTGGTAATCGGAGAGGGGAAATCCAGCGTCACGGGGAGAAATGACAGCAGGTTCAGGCGAGCGGGGACCGGGTGACGAGAGATCTATGAGATTAGTGGGGCTGTAAATGGAGGGGACGATGATCGGAGCGGGAGTAGAGATAGCCGCGCTCTTTGGTATGTACGCTGCGCGGGCATAACCCACGACTGTGGTTGGGGCGGGCCTAGGAGGACCTGCAGGTGGGGAGGAGACGCGTATGATAGCGGTTCCATGGGATTTACCAGATGTGCTCGGGTGGGTCGACATAGAATATTTTGAATGGGAAGACTCGGATTCTGGCGGTTGCTGCGTACTGGAACTTACAAGAGGCGGATACGCTTGAAGCAAAGGGGATGGTAAGGGAGGTAAGGGAGGAGTCGGACCGGAGGGAGGAAGGGTGAGCGGCGGAGGCTGCGACGAGGCGCGGTGCGTATGGGCCGACAAAGTCGGCGAACTTGGTACATACCGCAAGCGCTGGTCAGCAGCAGCCTGGCGAGACGACCCAGGCACAGAGGTTGGCGAACGTTGAAGGTCTGCATAGTTGAAACCATCCTCTACCCAAGGGGAAGGTTGACTGTCGCTCTCCCCACTTGTCGATGCATGGGCGGTCTGAAGTAGTCCAGCAATGAAGTGATCCTGGAGAATTTCTTCTTGGTTTGTGCTGAACGTTGCATGGGAGTGGTTGGAACCGCTTCCAGAATGCGTTCCGGGCACTATGTAGCGGGTCACATACGTGGACGGCATAGAGTTCGGTGACGAGGGCGAGGGGATTGTTGTGGGAGGAGCCGGAAAGTCAGAGAGGGCGAGCATAGTGTGGATGTCCTGGGTCGCAGTCTCATTTGTGTAATGGGTGTACTGTGAATGGGACACGACACTAGCTTCACCCGTGGAGAAGGGTCGAGCAGAGCCAGACCGTCGCCTCAGCCGACGTTCGTACATGTCGTCCCCGCGAGGTGGATAACGATTCATGGCTTGCAGAGGGCGAATTGGCAGCTCCTAGTAGACCAACGCTGGTAATCCTGTACTCCGCTGGGTCAGTTGCAAGGTCGAAGTTGTCTTGCTCCAAATGTCGGTTGAGATGACGATAGTTGGAATTTGAACCAGGGGTTAATGAGTGACTGGAACGTAAAGAGAGTGGTTGAGAACGACAGTGGCGGGGAAGAAAGAGTGTCCGAGGACGGGGGATACGTTGAGCACACGTCCGGAACCAAATCCAGCGCCTGGCCAAAAGGGAGGAGGGGAAAGGGAGAACGTAAAAACGAAGATGAGCGGAGTCTGAATCTGTCCACCAGGCACGACCCTGAATAGACCTTGCCATGTGCGCCATCTCATCGCGTCGATCCTTGTCACATTGTGTTTGTCACGACGTGGCGTCATGCCCATTAGTCACACCTTCCTCTACCCATGTCAATCTTGGTTACGACAGCGCGTCCAAAGGCAGCAGAGACATTTCCACAACATTTTTTGCCCTCGAATTACCGATTTCATACTGTCGGCCTGGAGAAGGTGATCCCAGATCCCATCAGACAGCTTGCATCAGGGTTCTCGACCCGGATTTGTGCGTACGGTCTCTTCTGCCTCACGTAGCGGGCTCTGCGCCATTTGTAGACTCGACAAGGCGTGTCAGATCCCTGTTTTCTGCCAGCCGAGCCAATGACTTCGTTGGGTAACACGCCAGAACCTGTCTGGGACACGCTTAAACGGTTTTCGCATTAGAATTGCCGTGTTATCCGAAAATATGAACGAATTTGTCAATCTTACCTCAAAATCTCCCCCGCCAGTACGGCCGTAGTTCATCGTCATCTCCCATTGCGTCTTCCACCGACCGCCTTAATTCATTCCCTTTGGCATCTCCCAAATACCTCATCAGCGTCAAGGCGAGGTCCAGCGCAATTTTCCGAACCAGTCGGCCCTCCCCAGACAACCGCGTCCAAGGGCCCGCTATCCTTCCCTTGATCGCATGCCTTACACCGAAATATGGCATAAACTGTGAACCAACCGTGTCGATCCCCTTCAAAAGGCACCGCGAACTCAGTGTCCGCTTGTCTTGTTCGCGTCCTCTTACTCACCATCTGCGACAATGTGCCTCTCTGCACAGCGCAAATCAGGAATCGGACGATTGTCTACGGTGATCCAACTGCGTCAGTCACCCCGTTGTCTTCCGAACCTTCGGCTTCTCACCTGGCTACAAGTCCCATCATGGGTGTTCATCTCCCACAGCAACCTTGGCAACGACAAAACCACCTCCTCCCTTACTGATTCATCAACCCGGAAACTTCCTATATACTGTTGTTCACTTTGTAACTATCATGATGGCCACCTGTCAATGCGCGATTCCGTGACGAATTATCCGAGACCCTTACCAGCACCAGCCTTATGACGAACTCTGTAGACAGTCTTTTCACTGCTGATGTTGTCGAAACCCTCCGGAAATGCTCCAGCGTTGCGACCCATACTAGTTTTGCCAACGCATTCGCTGGATCTTGGTCGACTCTCGATTTCTCATTTCTCCCATCAACGGTGTCCTGCAAGCACAGCAAGGACCAGACAGTCGGTAATAACGCCGAATATGCGCTGGCCGACAACTGTTGCCCCATTGGGTATGCTGCAGTGGCCGACTACTCAAACCATCACGTCAGCTCGGACGCCAGACATCTCATGACGTTCATACACACCTCCCCCCGCAATACCTT
>WSTW01000083.1:21023-46136 GCA_019632305.1 Tulasnella sp. 403
TTGATAGGAGTAATGCCATTATCAAGAAGCTCGCTGCTGAATACGCTCAGGACAGTACGTGGCGGTCTCCACTGGTATCCTTGCTCGCTTACCATTGCGTCTTCCGCGTCTAGAGTACCCGCAAGTAGCAGCTATCGCTCCTCTGAACGAGCCGGCTGGATTCAGGGACGGTGTATTACCCGCCGCAAAGCAGTATTGGTACGATTCCTACGGAAATGTGAGAACCTTCTACACAGCATTCCCGATATGCCAAGAGAATCGCTCACGGTCGCCTATCACAACCAGATCCGTTACCCATTTGGATCGAGTCAGCAAAGTAACCTCGTAGAAATCATCCATGATACCTTCCAAGGGCTCCCGTATTGGAAGGGGTTCATGCCTGCACCCCAATGGCAAGGCGTTGGACTCGATATTGTGAGTTTCAATTTGATCATATTTCACGCTATCTCGTATTCAAAAACGCTCGCCCCGACTAGCACATCTACGAGGTCTTTTCCGTCGAACAGAACCAATTCACCTGGGACCAGCACATTCAGTCCGTTTGTAACAGAGGTGCAGATATTACATCTTTCACTCAGGGTGGTGGTTTATGGACGATTGTGGGGGAGTGGAGTTTGGCAGCGTATGATTGTGCGAAATGGCTGAATGGCAGGGGCATTGGGGCCAGGTGCGCTTGTTAAGTTGTCGCTGTGTCCCTTGTATTCCTGACGATACGTGTCTCTAGATACGACGGTACATACCCTGGATCGACTAAAGTGGGCGACTGTGCACCGTGGACCGGAGACGGAAGCAACTTCTCTAACCAGTACAAGACGTTCTTGAGAAAGTTCTGGGAGGCGCAGGTGCGTTGTACCCCCGGTCCGTCTGGAAGTGAATTATGTTCCGTGACAACGTTTTATCGCAGGCAACGGCTTTCGAGAAAGGTCAAGGTTGGATATACTGGACATGGAAGGTACGCTCAAGTTTTACACCTTGGCTTGACCTCTATTGACGTGTTTGCGCACCGGTAACAGACTGAGTCGGCTGCCGAGTGGAGCTACTCGGCCGGAATGAAGTTAGGATGGATCCCCAAGAACGTCAATGAGAGGATGTACCCTGACATCTGCACCTAGCGACGATCAGCTTCAGGGATATTCCTTCGGAGGGCCTGTCCTGCCTCAGCCTTTCGTATTCCTTTGTATTTTTATAATTATCACTACTTCTGTTCGACGCACTGACATAGTGTTTATCCTTCTTGAGGAACCCGGTTGCATGGCTTGGGCATGGCCGGATAGGACCACGCCCACCCGAGAACGCGTATCTGGACCAATAGTCAAGCTCGTGACAGACGTAGAAACTTGTTTTGAAGACGAACCCCCTCCCCCTGGTCACGCGAGCTGTGTTCTGGTTGTCAGAGACCTTCCGTCATCCACAACCGACCGTGAAAATTTATTCATCCTATAGCCCGCCACGACCACGGCCATGAAACCAGCATCGAATGCTGTCATAGGCAATGCCATCGACCTTATATTGAAGGACACCGGCGTTCACCTACCCGGGAATTGCGCCGTCGACCTCAGCTTGCAGTGCGTTACAATCACACCGAGCAAAGCGCAGAATATACTGATAAAGGCCACTCTACAGCTCACCTTCAGACCGCAAAATATGGTTAAAGGAGATGGATCTCCAAATAGAGGTCGTCTCCGAAACCCTTCGCCACGTCCAATCCCACTTCTACTCCCGTATCTCCCAAATGAAGGCGCAACGCAACAAACATTGCGTGATCCACCGCCTCCCCGTCGAAGTCCTCACGGAAATATTCAGACTCGTCGTGGGCAACAGCTTCTTCATTTGTGAGCATTATAAGGGGTTGCATGGCTTGTCCGGTGTTTGCAAGCTGTGGGCCGCCGCTCTTGTTCAAGCACCGATGTTCTGGACCAATATATCTGCTAACAATCACCCCAGCTTTGTCAGTAAACTCATCTCCAGGTCCGGGAACTGCCCTCTTTTTATCAACAAAGGGATATTTCTAGAAGGAGCGCCTCGCTCAACTAGATCCTTTCTTCAGCAGTTGTTACCCCAAATTCACAGATGGAAAACCGCCTCACTCTCACTGCGAAATATACAGCATCTACCGGAACGTCTTATCAATGCCTCCGTTCCTCAGCTAGAGGAACTAAGCCTCAGCGCTCATCGGAGAGACGGTGGTGGTCAAATCGACTTGTTCCGCGGAGGAGCAGAGCGACTGAAGAAGTTGGATCTGTGGGGAGTGTCCATACCATGGACGTCTCCGTTGTTGCTCCGCCTCCAAGTTCTCCGTCTCATGGATCTCGGAGATAGTGCAGGAGTGACGACCACCCACATCCTTAACGTTCTGGCGCAATGCACAGAATTATCAGCGCTGCGGATCAGTGGTTGCAGTATTCACTATTCCGAAGCACCCAACCTCCCCGCTCGACTCGAACTCCCTCATCTGCGTTCTCTGAGCATCGACCGTATCGCTCCTCCCAATGCTCCATTTTGGATTCTCTCTAGAATCTCTACGCCGAAGTATGACCAATTCGACCTCGTTTGCAGTTTCGCCGGCCACCTCCTTCCGGATGACCCGTTGCAGAAGATCTCGCATATCACACCCTCTCTTGTACACCTGGTTGCCTCGGCCCAGCGTGTCGCAATAGCACTTGAAGGGACTGGTTGTCAATACACTGCGTTGCCCGGGGGTTGGGACTCCCGCAAATTACGCTTGTCGATCACGCATCTTTCTACGTCTATTGTGCTTGGTTGGGTGGTGGCCGCCTTCTGCGACGCAATGAAAAATATCCGAAGCGAAGTAGCATTCTCTCGATTCGACTCTCTGCTCCAAAGTGACCTCGCCACAATTGATAGGACTTCCCTCGTAACCAAGTTGAGTCTCGCGGGTGAACAAACATTCGTCATCCGCCATCTCTCCACCACCACCCTTGTCGATGGAAAGCAACGATGGCTCTTTCCCGAGTTGGTCACCCTGTCCATTGACGAAGACTCCAACCATCCTGACGAGATTCTGCGTATGGTGGAGAGGCGTTATGGTCGCACCACCGAGCCTAACGACGCTGAAGCAGACATTCAGCTTCCCACTCCTCTCACATCCTTGGTCATTTACGGGTCGGGGAAAGTTTTGGATGGTCATACCTTCCACCGGTTGCGTGAAATCGTAGGGGAGGATTGTTTCAAGTGGGATACAGAGTACACGGCCGAGGACGATGAGGGCGATTCTGACGATGAGGAAGACGAAGACGACGAAGACGGAGGTGACAATAATAGCATCATTTCCTCTTCCTCCGATATATCATTTCCTGATATCGATGATGAGTAGCTGTCAATGAGAAGGACACTCTTGGTTACGATGTCGTGTTTTACCGTATGCTTCGAGTTTGGTTGTGGCCTACTGTCCATTGCGTCTTCTCTAGCACATGAAATACCGGTTTCAGTCGATGTTCGGTGTTCCGGGAGCCGACCCAGCCGAGGCTGCAAGTTGGTCACGTGAAGTTGAGCTTTCTGCGGACCTCGAAAAGCATAGCCACCTCCTTCCATACCGAGCATGGCTATGAAACCAGCATCAGAAGCTGTCATAGGCGCCATTGACCTCATCCTGAAGGATTTGTCTACAAACTCTCAATTGCAGTGCGTCATCATTATCGCGAACATGGAACCCAAAATACTAACGGGGGCTGCTAAGAGTCAGATCCCCTCCAGAAGACGTGGATGTATGGCTGAAGGGAATGGACCTCCAAATAGAGACTATCTCCGAGATCTTTCTCGCTGTGAAATCCCACTTTCACTCCCGGATCTCCCAAATGAAGAGGCGACGCAACAAATTTTGCTCGGTCCACCATCTCCCTACAGAGGTCCTCACGGAAATATTCAAACTTGCGGCATTGGGACAATGCTACGTTTCTAAATATTATCCGGAGCTGCATAATTTGTCCCGTGTCTGCACGCTATGGGCAGCCATTATCGATCAAGCACCGACACTTTGGACCAGCATTCCCCCCGACGCAGATCCCCGCTTGATCAGTAAAGTAATCTCCAAGTCCGGGAACTGTCCTCTTTTCATCAACCGAGAGGAGTTCCTATTTGGAACGTCCCTGTCTTCTCGATCCTTTCTCCAGCAGCTGTGCCCCCAAGTTCACAGATGGAAAACCGCCTCATTCACGCTGCAGGCCAAGGGTATGCAATATCTACAGGAATGTCTTACCAATTCATTCGCTCCTCAGTTAGAGGAACTACACCTCATTGTCCGCGTGGGAGACCGTGTTCGGGTCGATTTGTTCCGCGGAGGGGTGGGACGCCTGAAGAAGTTGGATCTAATGGGGCTGTCCATACCATGGACATCTCCATTGCTCTCTCACCTTCAAGTTCTCCGTCTCACCGGTGTTGGAGATAGTACAGGACCGACAACAATCCACATACTCACAGTTCTGGCACAGTGCCCCGAATTGTTGGAGCTCCGGATCGTCGATTGCAACATTCGCGACGTTGCAGCACCCAATCTCCCCTCTCGACTCGAACTCCCTCACTTGCGTATTCTGAGCTTCCATCACAAAGCTATTTCCATTCCTCAATTTTCCGTTCATCTTGCAATGTCGCTTCTTACCCCAGTTTCCCCTCTCGCTCCCTTTGCGATTCTCTCTAGGATCTCTACGCCGAAGTATGATTACTTCCACCTCATCTCTGAGTTCAAAAACGATCTACGTCGGGATAATCCACTGGAGAAGATCTCGAACATCCGTCCCTCCCTTGCACACCTAGTCGCTTCGGCCCGGCATATCGAAATAAAAATCGACGAAGTCTGTTGTCAATATTCCGCGCACTCCGGCGAGCCTGTGGCCCCCTTGAAATTGTGTATCACCCACCCTTCCCCGTTTGCTGTGCTAGGATGGATAACGGGGGTCTTCTGCGACGCGATGAAAACCGTCCCAAGCGAAGTAGTAATCTCCTCCACTCTCCCCGAACACGGCCTCTCCGCAATCGGTAGGGTCTCCTCCACGACCACGCTGGAGCTCAGGGGTGCCCAAACGCCCATCATTCGTTACCTCTCTACCACGACTCTTATCGATGGGAAGCGACGCTGGCCCCTCCCTGAACTGGCTACCCTCACTATTGATGAAGACGACAACGATCCAGACGAGATTCTACGTATGGTGGAAAGCCGTTATGGCCTTACCACCAAGTATACACACTTGGGGTCGAAGACTCAGCTTCCAGTTCCCTTCGAATCCTTGGTTATTGATGGGATGGGGACTACCTTGAGTCGGGACACCTATCGCCGAATCCGTGAAATTGTAGGAGGGGACTGTTTTGAAGCGATTAGTATGGGGTGGGACGAAGAGGACGATGAAGAGGACGATGACGATGACGATGACACGTCGACTTCGTATGGTGGCCAATTAATGACACTAGACTGGAACCATTAGTCGCAATGTCACATTTTACCGTTTGTTTGGGTAACTTCATCGGGTCTTCTTCCTGGGTAACCACTGGAAAAGGATTTCCTCCAGCAAAACTTGACGCAACCCCTCAATGCCCTCACGTCCGTCGCATTTAACGTATGGCCGTACAAATGGAAGGAAATAATTCCGTTGGAAGGCGAACCGCAATGGCAGGAGTAAGAATATCTTTATATCATGAAATATTGACCGAGCACATGGATTGGGGGGCCGATAGTACTGAGGTGCCTCGCCTTCCACCATTTGGAACAATCGGTCGAGGACGCCTGAAGGATAAGAAGTTCGGCGATGGATGACTGAACTTGTACGTCGAGGTCAAGTCGGTTCTCAGACGTAATACGCAGCGCGAGGTGTTTCGCGGCTGGCAGTCGGGTATCCTCACCCTAGTTGGTCGACTAGCGGGTGTATCCTGAACCCAGGACCTTTCATACGGCCAAGAGCACGACTTGGCCAGGAGTTTGCGCATCCTCCTGGGCTTGGACTCATGTTTACCGTCCTCCCCCCAGAGGTCGGCCAGCCGATGTGCCCTCAGTCCCCACTGTCACGAGCCAATCAACGCAGAGTCGTGAAGAGAGGGGATCGTTAACGTACATCTCGTCGTCATCGACATCCAGATCGATAGTCTCTCGACTCGCAAGCTGATCGATGGAACGGTTCCGGTCGTGATTGAAATGCGCCGAAGCGTACGTGAATTGATGAAGGCATTCCTGCAGAGCGGTAACGGGCTGTGCAGAGTAAGGAGATACTCGAGCTGAGGGAGTATCTAAAATTGCTATGCTGGACGGCGATGAAGGCGGAGATTTGGCGTTATTTATGTTTAGATGGTGCGTTATCAGTCTACATGGGCCATTCCTGAGGGGTTTCTTGATGCTGATCGTACCGGTCCAGCTATGCTGCGAGATGAGCCAACGAGAAGAAAGGTGGAAACTTGTGTTATAGATGGGGATCAAAGCGGCAATGATAAATAGACGATTTGGGCCCGCTGTTCCTGTTAGAAGGTGGATGGCTTTAGGGTAGGTGCTACTCGTCCGGCTTTCTTGATGGCAGGCCTAGACCAGGTGTATCCAGTCAGTGACGGGTTACAGAACGCGAATTGGAAAACGAACGAATAACTGGAGTTGGTACAAGTCATAGCTTCGAGATCAACTGCCTGGAGGCAGGAAGCTGGCGATTAAGGGATGTGGGATACAAGGGCGAAACTGCCGCAGTGCTCTTCAGCGCATGAAAAGGATACGAAAGGAAAGTTTGTGTCTCTCCAGCCGAAGATGAGGTATTGTCGCCAATCGTGAAGGTGCTTGCGAGCAACCTAAAGTCTTGTAGTTGATATTATGCTGGACATGTGGAGTTTATACTATACGAAGTTTACGCAAGATGGGACCATCGGCTGTGCGGCGGACTGTGGTGATATGTCTCCGATAGCTCCGAGGCGAAGAAAGCGCATATTTCTACATTCCATCTTTGCGATCGGTCGAGGGCACGACGCTTCTTTGAGGCCGTCGCTTTCACCCAAACTTCTATGAGAACCCCTTGAGGCATTTCTGAATTTAGGAGGCTCCGCAGGCTGTGGTCTTGAAGCGCACCACGCCCCGCCAGTAACGCACGACACACCGTCTACCCAAGGGAGTGATTTGCATATATAAAAAGGCGCACTGGGGGCTCTGGCTCCTTGCTCTTTAGATCCACCACTATGTCTGCCTTGCAACCTTCTTCCCTCGTCGGCGGATCTCCAACAAAGGAAGACTTGGTCCTATCAGGTGGCTTTGCTCTTGCATATCTCACCGTCCTTCTCTTTCACCACTATAATCTCCTTCGAAACCAAGCTTCTATTCTGGGCCAACGTGTCAATTATTCCTCACTCTTCTGCATCCAACGGTACACCGTGTTTTGTGCAAGGGCAAGCCTAGTCTTGTACCCCAAGGCATCGTCAAAAGTCTGGCCGGTTCTGGTGGTATTGTGGGAGCAGATCTCTCTAGCTACAGGCTCTATGGGATTGGTTGGGGATATGGTGGATTCACTCGAGGCAATCCTCGGATCGGATGCCGAAGTGTGGTCCATCCTAGCCCATAGCGGGAAGGCAGGATCCGTTGCGCTATTCTCTTCTTCTAGCATTAGTTACCAGATACTAGTCCGAGGGTCGATGATTCTCGCCCTAGTAGGGACGGGCTTTTGCCCAAAATCAAATCCAGAGGACGTGCTCTTCTCGCGGTGCGTCCTAACGTTAGAACCGCAAACGACACGAACGAGATGAACGGTCGTCCAAGGTCGTCAGTATCGGCGTCGTTCATATCGACCTCTCGTTTAGGTGCATTTCAACCCTCATTGGGCTCGTGTTCGTATGCAGCTTCTCGCGGACCTTATGCAACTTGCAGCGGAGCCTCCCACCGACACACGCCAGAAAGATAAGGGTCTTATTGTGGTTTTCAAAACTTCTCGTATGTGATTTGAAACGCATGTCATTAGCTTTCCTGATTCTAACCTGGCTGGCAGCTGGTCGTGCCGCTGTACCGCTTCTTCCTCATTTCCCCGGACATCGTGACCATGCTCTTAGGGCCTTACAACGGCACCTGGGACCACGATGTGAATCTCATCGAATACCCCGAGCCCGCAGCAACGGCAACAACACACCTCCAGCGCAAGCTCGCATTCTACCTGTGCCATGTGATGCCGGAGTTCATGGTCACGCTCGGTTTGCTGCACATCCAACGCAGGTTTCATCCGAACCATGCGTTGAATAAACCGGGACTTAGCTAACACTTATCTCTCGCAGATCAAGGCTTAAAAGGAAAGGAAGCGATCTTCGAACCACGTTGGGGGTGCCATAGACATCCATCCATGACCTCTTTCCAGCCCTTCTTTCATGCTTATGAATCACAAGCCTATGCCACATGTAATCCATTATCTCTTCCATCTTCCTTTCCGTAACTTCGCCGTAGTCCTTCTCGGAGGTCTTACAATAGAGCTTTCTTCCAAAGAGTCGAGGGGTGTAAAACGATCATTGTGCGCGTCCTGTCACCTTGTCGCCAAGATTTTTGACGGCCCGTTGTAAGACTTCGGTCAAAGATATCCGAACGCGAGCCTCGTTGTCTAAGCCTTCAGTTTGGGACTCTCCTCCCTTGTTGGGTAATTCCAACTTCCACCTGTTTATGGCAGAATGGACTTCTTCTGTGATTCCAGTGGGATCTCCGAATGTCACACGAATCTTTGCACCGAGTCGAGGGAGGAATTTCGGAAAGCCCCGATTCTCGGGCATGACGTCGTCGAATCCTGGCGTCATAGGGAGACAGCAGAGATGAGCTCGAGGACAGCAAGAAAAATGTGTTATCGTACCTTCGAGGTACATCGGTATGACGAGTGGTGGTTGCTTGGCTTTGAGCATCATGTGCGAACTGTCAAGAAATCTCATCATTGCTGTAGGTCCAGTGGAGATACAAATATCACTTACACACCCCACTTGAATCGAAGAAGCCCTCGCTCAGAATGTAACTTGACTTGATTAACCTTGCCTTCCGGGAAAATGTGTATCTAAGGCAGCTAAACGGTCAACGACGGGGTTTCGACGCTCCGGAAAAGTATCACGTACCCATTCACCATTGTCTAGCTTATCTATCGCAATGTCTAAAGCTTCTTGGTGGATGCCAGCACCACGAAAGGTTTCTATTACTTGACCGTTCCGAAAGAATTGAGAAACGACACTGAGGAGACATGTCAGAAACTGGTTCTGGAGTGAGAATTATGTTACAGAACATACGGATTTGTAAACATGATGTCGGATGCCCCCAATGTCCATCTAGTTCTTCGCGAGGAGAAGTAGGACTGCCAAGGGAGAACGCCCCATGCCACCGGGTCGTCCCAGCTATATTGGGGCTGTGTCAACCGAGCAATACACTGGGAGATTCTAAGCGTACACAGAAATGTGATTTGCCACTTAAAGACGGTATGTCAGTTTCGAACCAGGCATCAATAACATCTGGCTCAAGAACTGCGCCGTACCAGTAATGATACCTCTTCCCCGTCTATTTTCCTCCTTCAAGGCATCCAGCAAGGTAGGGAGTCCATTGACGTTGACCTCAGAGCAGCCCAGCCGTAGAAAGAGTTTGCTAGCCAGGCCAATCGCTCCGACCGTGAGCATGGACGATTGCCAAGATTTCGACCGTTTACCCAAAAAATAGAATCTCCCACAGTTCGACGGACCCCGAAACGGTTGGATTTTGGTTTCGACCGCAGACCATTCAATCGCGTCGACTGTAGCAGCATTTGAATCCAGACGGAAGCATGGTACTCAGTCTACAACCGTTTGTTTTGGTCGCTACGACCACCTCTCATCGACTATTCACCATCGCCAGTGACAACGATCCTCAGCACGAGAGCGTCCCCGGCGGACAAGAAAAGTCAGGGTAGCAAACTGGGGATACTTTTGGTAACTTGGTTCATTCCTGTTGTTTATGGATCCAGGTTCTCACTCCTTTGCAGTAGTATTTTTTCTAGACGGCTTTCTATAGCATTTCATGTCGTCTGCTTCAAGACGTGCTCGACGTGCATCATCGCCCCACCCTACGTCACCATTCGTGCTTCCATCGTCACCAACGAGGTTCGAGGGACGGGACGAACCAAACCCTGAGCAGGGTAAATCTCTTCGGCGAAAGTCCGTCCAAGCAGAGCATGACAGCGGCAGCCGCTCTAGACGCTCCAGTCTGAAGTCAACGAATACTCAGATAGCAATGCGTTCTATTCTGGATCGTCTTCGTGATGGAGATGTTGGCCCGGGCTCTCCGGTTGTTCCGCACACACCCCCTATGCCACCTTTGGCGTACGCCAACACGCCAACTCGTGTTGCTCCAACCAGTCTTAGGCAGCGAGAGCCCAGTCAATCTCGTTACTCCACGCGAGAGGCGACAGAATCACCAACTGTCCGGTCTCCTTATGGTATTCTCCCTAGCTCGAGGAATGGTGGTAATGACGCGTCGACTCCTTCCAAGTCCTCATCAGCTCGGCCTCGTTCACGTTCTAGGTCACGTCGAAAAGCAGAAGGTTTTGATTCACAGTCCGAATCTGACCATCTCGAGTATCCCCTCCCGGCTCGCCCCACATATGACGGCGGTAGAGTGACGCGTCCCGACTTCGCGAATTCTCCAGGTCAGCGGGGTCGATGGGCCTCTCCAAAGCAAGATGAGGTTGGCCTTAACAGATTTGATCGCGTGCGACTACCTGATGTGAGTCTACCGCAGCCCCAGCCACTCAGTTCGCCCCGGCTTCCTTCACGGCCGGCTTCTCCTGCGCGTAGTCGCGGTCACAACCAACGGGATCAGAGGAGTAATCAACCTTCAGACAATAACGCTGAACCAGCGCGACTCGCGGAACAACAGTCTTGGGCTGACAGGCAGCGAGGCCCTTTCCGGGTCCTCAATCCGGACCCTTCGGACGACAGCGGCTCATCCTTTGATAGCCCAACCGCTCGCCGTGTCCCTCCACACCGCCAGATTATCTCGTACAATAGGACTGCCTCACCTTCTCAACCCGATGCCCCGTCGTTGCCTGCACCATCGAAACACGCGACACCGCAAGCATCTGCATCCCCCATTGCAAACTCTACTCGACCATCCCTTCGTCCTTCTCGGAATGCCACACCATTTCACGGGGAGCGGTCTTTTGAATTCCCCACAGGGGGTCGTTCGACCGTGATTGGACAAGAGCATGCTAGCGGCGATTGGCTTAGTGTAAATGAGGCACTTGGATCCTCTGTGCCCCCTTCACCACCTGTCAGACAGGAGGACGAACGCATTCGCCGCGAAAAGCGGTGCTCTCAACCAGACGCTTCGACTTCGGGGCAAGGCCGTCACACCCCGATATTTGATGATCATCCAATAGCGAATGAAGGCAATAAGTCTACTCCTCAAAAGCGGGCTAAAGTTGAACGTGATCAATACCACCCCGGGAATGCTCGAACACCCCAAGCTACAGGAGGTGTGGGGTCTTTATACCTCAAGAAGAACGACGCCCGTAAGGAAGTAGAGGAGACCCCTCGAAATGCGACAGAGCGGCCACCGTCTCAAGACAATCAACGTCGGAACCATGCTATACTCGGTTTGGTGGATGGTTTGGGGCTGGGATTGGACTGGACGGGCGACAACATGCACAGAGAAGACCCTGATAAGCGCGATCGCACACCACACAAAGCCGCACGAGAGGCCCTAGTGTATCAGCCATCAAGCTTTGAGCATTTCTCGGGTTACCATGGATCATCATCGGGGGCGCCTTACACCCAATCATCAAGTGACGACTCGAGAAATCCACAACCTCTAGTCTCGCGTCAAAGTTCTGAAGCAGGTTTTGGTGAATACATTCAGCAAGAAGGTGAACACCTCGACGACCAGCGGCACTCTCCTACGTACGACGTGGAAGACAATATTGCTATGGGGCTCACGGCGGCCACCTCGTGGAATCGTATCAGCACGTCCCCGCACCTGGGTTCTAACCGCCAGTCTTCTGAGTCTAACTACATCTTCGATGAAAATGCATCTAGTGGTAACGACGCTCTCTTCATCGCGCTGGGGCAACCCAGCCCAAATCGCCACCCGACGTCTACTACTGCTAGAGACTGGTCAGGCAGCTCAGATCACCAGAAACCTTTGATGGACCCTATCGACGGAGATGGCCGAAGTTCTCCTAGCGCCCATGGAAAAACGTTAAAACTGCCAAGTCGTACTGATACATTCCGAAACAGGGATTCAATCGCCTACCGACGTACCCATGAGCCCCAGCGGGAGCCTCACCCTACTATCACGGTTCAACCATCGACTTCTGCCTCTTCGGGTGGCGGCTTGCCGAGGGTCGTCAGTGTGGACTCGGTGTCTCTGTATTCGGAAGGTGAACCCCATGTGGAAGCAAACCATGAGGCTGACATGCGGGGTCATGACCAACCCCCAGCCGCAGGGGAAGACGACAACCAAGACTGGAGTGACGGTGCTCAAAGGCTCATCCGTGCTCTTGGTCGGAACGCGCAGGCTTCGTCATCATCTCCGCGTGCACCGGTGTCCGAACCACGGCAAAACCTGCGTTCCCCGATCTCACTGAATGCCCCTTCCCCTACCTCCCCGTCGCATTCTACTCAAGAGGAACACGCAATGGGACACGATGGTCCTACGGTTGTCCGCGAACCACCTCAAGCGCCCCAGACATGGAAGGAATCGTTACGCCCAGATGCCCAACGATCGTTACTCGAGAAGTATGGGGCATTAGAAATGCGCCGGCAGGAGGTGATATGGGAGCTATGTGCTACTGAACAAGCGTTTGTTCAAAGTCTCCGAACCGTACTTCGACTCTTCGTTCAACCGCTGCTTACCAAGGAAAGGAAATGGATACCTGGCATCCCAGGAGACATCGCCAAATTGTTTGACTGGCTGGATGACATTGTCCAATTACACTCTCAAATCTCTCGGACGCTACTAGAGGTTCGGTCGGCTCAATACCCTGTGGTGCTTCAAGTGGCCGAGTCCCTGAGGTCGTTCGTTCCCTGTTTGGAACTTCACCAACCCTACCTGGTACGCCTGGAGAGTGTTACCCACGCCATCGAGGGAATGGTCCACGACAAGAGCAGCGATCTTGGGGAGTTCTTCCGGCTCAAGACAGCACTCCCGGAGTGTGGCTCGATGCCGTTGACGAGCTTCCTGCTCAAACCTGCGCAACGTTTGATGAAATACCCACTCTTTTTCAAGGTATGTGACCAACCATTTCTCCTCCCTCTGGGCTAACGTTTGTTATACAGCAACTCTGGGAGCTCACTCCTCGCAATCATCCTGATTATCTCGCCACCTTTTCCCTCTTGCATTCGACCGATATGATGATCAAGGCTATGCAAGAAGTAAAGGCAAGGGAAGACGAGTACGATCTGGTCAAAAGCTTGGCAGAGCGTATCCTGGGTCTTCCACCAGGGTTCGCACTAGCCAGACGGGACCGTCGGCTTATAGCTCAAGGAATGCTCCGTCGCGTCTACCCAGGTGACAAGGAACAAGCGCTTCTGTTGCAAGGCAGCGCTTCAAGCAGGTCACGTTCGTCTTCTGCGAAGTCCAGTGCCAACTCGACCCCATCCACGCAGGATTCAACCCCGCCATCGACTTTTTCCAAGCTGTTCCCCATCACTTCCCAGTTCGCCAGCTCTAGCTTTGGCTACCGTCGCCAAGACTCTGTATCATCCGATCTATCCAACACGCCGAGCGTCCATGATTTCTCGTCCGATGGCAGTCGGTCGACTTCATCGTCGAGCAATATGATGTCCACGTCGAACACCGAGCGAAGTTTTAGAACGGACTCTATAGCGTCGTCCATTAGCACATGGGACCAAGACTACCCGTTGCCAGCAGGAGGCGGATTCATGGATCCCAAAAGCTTGCGTCGTCGTTCGTCGTTCCGGGGAAAGTCGAAGCGGGAAACCCAGATATACGTATTTGTTTTCACCGACTTTGTCCTCCTTACGGCCCCGTTACCGGATAGGAACATTATGCAAAGTCCGAAGAAGGGAGAGAGTAAGGAATGTTGGAAAGTGTTGGATGATGTCGGGATCGCTCGAGTGCTTGGCGTCACCAATTTGTCTGGCCAACTTAGTACGTCACAAAATCCTGTCCAACGCATCTGCTTACTAACTTCGCTTAGATCACGATCATCTTATCTCAGTGGATTTGCTACCCATGAACCCGGGCCATGACATGGATCCAAGCGAATCTACCTGCGCCTTCCCAGTCTACCTCAGCCTTCCCGATCGCATGACGTCCCGAATGGCGCTGGCCCCTCCTCACATTCTAGAGGATGCCCGCGCCAAGTGGCTCGAAGCGTTCGAACGTTGTTTCCAGCATACCCTACGGTCGTTGTGTTTCCCGGTCAAACGCAAACACGACCCAATCGACGAACCGCTAAACTTTAGTCCGGATTCCGGGTGTTCGGTCATGTCGATGCTGTCTTCCGGGTTACCACTCCCCAAGAGCCCCTCTCAGCAAATGATCGATTCCCGGAGAGGGACGGGTGGAGATGGGGTGGAGCAGGAGCGCGCGGAAAGAGGGTGGTGGTCTGCGCAGTTCCACAAGGTGTTGCGAGAGCTGGAACGTCCGGATGTTAAAGTGACGTACAGTGGGCATACGGAAGCTGCGATGACGCTGCCGGTGCAGCCTCGGCGGTCCAGCGAGAAGCGTATGAGCACTGGGCCGAGACCTCTCTTGCTTGGCACCCGGAACGCTGGGTCTGCGGTGACGACACCTTCCAAGCCTACGGAAGAGAGGAAGGGACTCTTGAGGTCATTCACTCGAAAGACCGGACACTGATAGGTTGGACTCATTGACACCCTTTTCCATTCACTTTGTATGATTATGGTTGACGTATGTACAGTACTTTTTTTTTCTGTCTTGCTTCATGTCATGTTTCCACTAGGCTAGCTTGATTCATGCGGGTAGATAATATCTAAATATGCTTTTTCCCCGACAACCTTTTTTGACAACAGATACCAAATGAAAAAATGTGCAATAATGCGGAGTTGAATTCCAGAAGAAATGGGAGCAGCAGCAGCAGTCCAGAGATGAAACCGAGGAAATTGCAGCAGTAAGTGGGGTTAGGGTATGTCCAATCGTTATGGTCATTTGAGGGGTCGTTACGCTCGAGTAGCCATCGAGGCTAGAAGGACGTCATAGTCAATTTTAGCGGCTAAGATAAAAGGGGATTAGTTAGCCGATTTTACCCTGACAGACGCACTCGTAGGAACACACCTTTTAGTACCAATTTAGTAAACGTTTTTGCGATTTCGGGTTGTTCCCTTTCCATCCGAACGAGTTCCTCCAAACTCAACTTCCACAACACGCTCTGCCTCTCCGCCACAACGGTCGCGTTCCGGGGCATCCCCGACAGCGCCGAGAGCTCCCCCGCAAGGGTCCCGCTCACCATGCTTTCTTCCACGCCTTGTCCGTTGACGAAGCGGTACGTCGCGCGGAGGACGCCGTGTTCGATAAAGTATAGTCCGTCGGACTCGTCGTCTTGGCTGAAGAGGGTGTGGGATTCGGGTACGATGAATTGTTCGAGGTACGGTGCGAGGGTCGTGTAGAATGAGAGAGGGAGGGAAGGGGAGTAGGACGAGAAGGCTTTCATGAGCGTGTTGATGGGTTCTTCGGTGTCGTGCGTTGGGGGTTCTTCGACAGGTTGGGGAGCTATTGTTTTCGATTGCGGTTAGTAAGTCTGGACGAGTGAGCAAAGATGAGGGCGAACCTGGCATGATTCGGCAACCGACATTGTGAAGATAGTTCCGGCGTGGTGAGTTAACGAATGATTCGGTCAGCGCTATCGGGGAGCGTTGTCGACGTCCAGGAAAGGCTAGTGCACACAATATGGTGGTCGATCAGCTAGGGATCGTCGAATAGAACCGCATCTGGGAACACTTACCAATGGGTTTGTTATCCACACGTTCCGTCTTTTGCTGTTGCGGTGCGGAGAACCATGCTCGCAGATATGCGTTTTCTGTCCCTGTCCACCGTTCCCTCAGCCAAACCATAGGATGGCGGATAAACAAGGGGACTTACACTCCATCGCATCGTTCAAGCTTTCAAACACTTCCACATTCTCCCCTTTGTCTGTCCACAGGTCGACACTCTGCAGGGCGTCGGCGACCGGACTCTCATATGCGATGCCGCAAAAGATGAGAGTTACGTTCTTGGTTATCAGGAGACGGTGGATGCGGCCAAAGGCTTCGGCAGAAGACATGTCCAAGCCGCCGACCAGGGACAGGTCGATAATGAGGAAGCGGATGGGGTGTTGCTCCCACTGCGCGTGATCCATAAACTTGCGGATCGTCTCTTCGACGTAGGTAATGGTTCCAAAGAACAAGAAGCCTGTGCAGAATGGTAAGGAGGAGACCAACCTAGGGCGTCCGGAAAAGACTTGCCTTGTAACCGCATAATCACGGTCTGCCTCCCAACTTCACGCAAGTACTCCCTATGGGCGCTGGGCCTTCGCACCGCCGACATGCTCGACGCACCGGTGTATAGCGTACGAATACTCCGCCGTTGCGAATTCTGAACGACAAAGAAGAAACCTATTTGTAAAGGCAGAGATATCAGTCTGGCTGTCAGATCAGCTGCTATCGACACGTACATGCGAGGACGATGCCAAACAAGACACCAACGACAAAGTCCCACAAGGACATGCAAATCATGATAGCGACGATGGTAATATACTCCGGCCTGGGATAGGGAATTGTTCAATGACACGTTTGCCGATTTGAGAATACTCAAAACCCACCATGTAGTCCTATGCCGCGTGTCCCAAACAGCCTCCTTGATCAAGTCGATACCGAGAACAAAAATCAACGCCCCGACGAGCATGATCGCTACAAGTGCCCGGAGCTTCAATCATCACGTTTTAGGACTTAGGAAGACCAACTTACGTATATACCCTATGGGTCCGGTGCCCACGACGAGGAGGACCGCGGTCCCGGCGGCGAGAAGGATGCCCGAAACACGGGAACCTCCACCAACGCGGTAAAACCTACGGACGAATATGTTAGTTTCCATTCCAGATAGGTGAAATGTCCCACCAAAACCACGTACATCAGAGTGTTCACGTACACCAAATAATTGGGTACTGTCCCCAGGCATCCAGCTAGGAAATTGGATATCCCGTGCGCAACGAGTTCCCGGTTGGTGTCAACCTCGTCTACGTTGAGTGAGACGGCTATAAATAGGCAATAGCATCAGACATGGGTGGGTTATACCGCGTTCCTGGCACTTACCCAGAGCCGGGACGTTCAAAGGTGGGTGAAGGATGTTGAAGAAAAGAAGAGCCAGCTGTGTTGGCATCGTCGCCATCAGGGCAGCAAAATTTGTTTTGCTGAAGTCTAACGTCATCAAATTCAAGTTAATCCAATGTCTGTGGAACGAAGGCTAATCCACTCACTGAAGTACTGATAGAACCGATACCACGGCACCGTCTGTTGTCCGACATCAAAGACCCATCCATGTTCCCGGAGCGTTGTAAGATCCAAACGGAGAATTGTCGTGACCGTGTAGAAAACGAGCGGGATCGTCAAGAAATCTGCAAACATATGGTTCAGATCCCCTCACAAGACCGCCAGAAGCAAACGTACAGATAGGGAAGACCAGTTGATGTTGAACACGGTGGGTAATGACCCTCAAGAGCACCGCAAGTGCAAACGCAGGGATCCACAGGGAGAGAACGTGGGTGTTGGTAAGGAACAACTTGAGGGTCTTCCAGTTGTACTGGAAGCCATCGTCGTCATTGATTGATGCAGACACTTCCAACCTATGCCGTCATCGGCAAGGAACATTACGTCGAAGTCGCGTCAGCTAGAATAGGCAAAGTCGAGCATCCCAAAGACCCACCCCGTTTCAACCAAGAAGACACCCACACCACCAATGCACCCCACGAGGATGTGTCTCGGGAAGAACCCAATGATGTTCCCAAGCTTGTAGTGCCCCAAAGCGAAGAACGACAAACCTGTCCGTGGGGAAGCAGCCAAATTCACGTGACAGTAGAGGACCCAAACAACGCGTCAATCTCCGGCGCGAATTTCATCATAGGCTGTACAACACGTACCCGTGATGATGGAGCTGAACGCAAACGCAACCATGGTTGTGGAAATGATAGCTTCTGGGTCATTTTCGCCGATAAAGTCGGTGATGCCGGCGGCGAGAATGTGGAAGAACGGCACGACCTCAATCATCATGCTTCCATTCGCACCAGCAAAGGTCGAGCCTCCGAGCGAGTAGACGAGCTGGGAAACGATGGTGGTCACAAAAAACATGCTAACCCCCAACGAGCCAAAGCCTGTCGCAATGCGATCGGTTAGAGACAAACCAGCGTGAGATGCAGTAGAACACACCAGCAAAGATGCTCCCAGCAGGAAACATGATGAAACCGTAACTGACGCCATCCAAAACATTGAGCAAGAGGCCCAGGATGACCGCAGGCAGTGAGCTGATGCCCTCCCGGATGACGTCACTGTATGTCTTCCAATGCCCGAGCGTATGGCCTGTCTGGCTAATGGCGTGGCCAAAGAACTTCTTTGAAAACGGAGACGCTGGGAACGAGACGGGGAAAGTCGCGGCCGGGCCAGTATTGTAACCTCCATATGTCTGACCAATCCCGTCGGCTAACAGAGGTACGCGCTCAGCTTCGGGGGTTCCAAAGTCCACCGTCGTGTGATGGCCAGAGACCGACCGGGTGGCTGCGGGTACAGTCGTGGATTGTGTGGGGGTCGGAGTATTCGCACCATCGCCTTCGCTATCGGACTGTCCTCCAGTGGGCTTCCGTACTTTGACGGCAGGGACGTATTTGGCGGCATCTGGCCGGCCCACTCTCTCGTCAACGCCGTCACCAGTTGTACGCTGACAGCGCTCTGGTGATTCTGTCGGTGAACGAGACTTTGAGCGACTCGCAAACATGCGGGTGATACCAGATGGTGAACCATCCGAGGGGGCGACAGAGGGCGACTCCTTTCGTTTCCCGAAAGTCGTGGATAGTTGTACAGGAGGTGCGGGGGTTGGTGAAGAATCTGAGACATTCTGGGATATTGAACTTGAGATGGTCGGTTTTGTCGATAACTTCTGGACTTGGGCGCGTCGAATTTCATAGGATTGAGCCGAGGGATTGGCCTCGGAGTCGGATAAGGCGAGAGAATCCATGCTGTTGTCCCCATGATCGGCCGTCGAGGGAGAGATAGCGGTGAGGGGAGTAATACGAAGGGGGGCGTTGATGGAGCCAGAGAAGGACGGTGACCGTCTGAAGGGCATGTCGGCCAAGAATGCGGTCCTATTACGAATGACCTCTGGTGTATCGGAGAACGAGAACCTTTCGCTGCGGTACGAAGACGACGAATCTTGACGTCGCAAGAATCCTCTACGTAGAGGAGAAGAGGTGCTTTAGTATCGGCGTTGCAAGTTGGACTGAATGCGAGATCCTGGCAATTCACTTACGGTCTGTTGGGCGAAGGCTGCTGAATGTTGGTAGCAGCGGACAACCACTGAGAACCCGAGACGACGGGACGAGGGTGGGCCGGGGACTGGGAGAGACCAGCTGCCGCGGCTGAAGGGGAAGATGGACCCATTTGAGCGGTATCCGCCTCAGAGACGTTGGAATCGTCAAAATTATTATAAATTGCGCTGGTTTCTGGAAGATAGAAGCCAGTCCATTGTTGCGACGAGGACGCTGGCATATTTGGCCCAGATTTGGGGACGCTACTCCCAGAGCGGAACGAACGGGGGCTGAGGATGGGGTCTCGAGCTGGCATGGTTTTTCTCGTGCGTTACTAATATTGCGATGATATGGCGGGGAATTCAAACGTGCGGTGACGCCGTCATCTGCATCCAGCTGGGGGGTTGTGGGGAAGAAATATTTTTTCTTGACCGTTGAAAGCGGAAATCGCGATCGCTCCGTCAGTCCAGTTCCTGATCTGGACAAACAACGTCAGCCACTGCGCAAACAATCCCCGACAAAGGCTCCTCTGTGGTCCACCACTCGCATTTCGAGCTTGGTGCTCACAAGACCGGCCGATAGAGTTGGATTCTTCCTTGCCCTGCTTCATGGTACGTCTCAGGTGGAGAATGAAGGTCACGTTGGGCCAAAAGCACACGAACGCGCGTGATATTGCGTGCACATTTTGCATCGGTAGATCTGCCCTGATCAAGCCTCGTCCTTGTTAGGCAGTACCGGTCCGAGTCTAGAACACGCACCCGTTGCAAACCCCGCTCGCTCATCGTCGCGTCATCAGAACCGACTTGCAGAATACTATAGCTCCCAGTCATGGAGCTCAAGACTCACCTCTGAGTAACCATCACGCAACCGCTGCCCCTGCTCCGATCCACGAAATTTTTACTCCAGTCCGCAACAAGTTTCTCCGACCGCTTCGTTGGATCTACGTTGTGCCATGCGAATTTCGAATTAAAGTGCAAAGGTAGATTCGGAGCTAACGAGGCACGCACCTCTGTTCTCTCACCCACAGAAATGGATCCGATCCGCCGACGGAGCCAGCCAATCCTCGCTCGAACCCACCGGGACGGTAACAACGTGACCCTTCCCAACTATGGGAATTGCACAGGAAAGCTTTAAGCAGCTCTGATTTAAGCGCAGGCCAAAGGCCACCAGACCCTCGAGATGCAGTCTTGCTTGAGGCCCAAGCGGACATTGCACGTTTCGGGGGCAGCCCAATTCGGTCAGATTCCGGTCGTTGCAAATTGGTATTGGCCGCTACCCGGCTTAATCGATACCCGTCTTCGCAAACACAGCAAACAAAAGTCACGATGGACTCGTAGAATGAACACATCTGGAGCGCCACCTTTTCTGAATCATATCAATCACAGAATCAGAATCCCGACGGATCCAACATGTCCAATTCAGAACACTCACCCAGCCTGTTGGTACGTCTCTCCAAGGATCGACAGTTTCCTGTCTTCCGCGGTATTGCTACAAGTCCACGCGATGTTCCACGCAACTGACGACACTATGAGCAAGCACACTATCACCTGCAAACGGACTCGCGAAAGACTGAGCTTCGCGACTGACCTCTGAACAACACCAGAGGTCAGTAATCACCTGATCACTGCTTCCTCCCGAATCCTAAAATCCAACGGAACGGTAAGCCACACCGCTCCATCAAAACGCAAATCCGAAAAGGGAAACAGCCCAGGGTCCAGGATCTTTCCGAGGAGATGCTAGTCTAGGTCCTAACTCCCATCAAATCGGTAGCATATCGTCCACAGGATGCTATTCATCTCGCTGTCCGAACGTGTAGTGACGTTCAAGACGGGTGAATGTCACATGTGTCAGAGAGCCAGCTTGAATAGGTGCGCAAAACGCATTCCTCCAGTAATGAATGAAATCGATTCCGGCCTTTGTACACGTAGACTTGCGGTACGAAAACGCTATCTGGAATTTGTAGGCCTGGGTTAGGATGTTTCTTTTCGCCCGATCGCCCACACGTGCGGCAGCGAGACACCCACGTTCATGAGTGAGGATATTATAACCCACATTGGCAAGGCCGAGACATATTTGTCGCGTCGCGTTGTTCCCTGCAACATAGATAGGGGACGCTATGACGAGCGATCGCGAAACTTGGCGCGTCAACGTTCTCTGTTCCGCAACCACGTTCGGGTAGGTTGTCTCAAAGACCGTGACAGTGGTTCCGATGGTGTCTGCATTGAGCCGGTTGAGCTGGAAGGGTTTGAAAGAGACATTTAGGAGGAATATTGTCATCAAGACTGACGCGTGGGAGGCGGGTTGTTTACTCGATGTTCAGTTTGACGCGCGCTCCACCACGTGACCAACACTCCCGTCATCATGGACGATCACCAGACGGCGGCGTTTTCGGCATAGTACCCCTCGTTCGTGAGGAGGGTGATAGTACAAAGATGTATTGCGAATGTGCGAGAGGGAAACGTAATGCTACCATACGAGAACAGGCCGCTCGACTGAGTCGTTCAGGACCTAAACGCGGACCGGGTGACGGTGGACTCTCTAGACGCGATCTCGACGTCTCCGAACGAGGCCTCAGCGAGGATCTCCTTGCAGTGATCGGCCGCGGTCTTGGCGAGTTCAAAGGACAGAGTCTTGGGTTCGACGCCAATCCACAAGTGGAGCGGACCGGCGTCCCCACCTTGCTCGGCAAAGCGGACAGGATCAATGCTCGACCACTGGATCTCCTGGGAGTCGAGGTACTGGTAGATTCTAACACCAAGGATGTCCCAGACCTCCTTGATTGGGTGGTCGCACACGGGTCGGGCCTCCCTCAGCACGCGTTGTGCCTCGAAGCCGGTGCGCACCGGTCATGCCTCACCGGTCTTGTGAATGCAGATCGGGTTCGAAGGCAAGCCGTAGAAGTCAGTGAACGCGCCGGGGTAGGGGTTGGAGGGCAGGGATGGCTGAGGCGAGCGGTTGCTCTTGTGACTCGGCTAGTACGGAAACGCACAAGGAGAAGAACGCGCTTTCGAGATTGATCGGAACGAGTTTGTCGTTATGATCCACTGAAACGAGAGAGTGGAAAGACAATGTGAATACGAGCGGATAGCAGAAGGCTAAAGTGCGTACTTCTGTTCACACGGCGACTGGGAAAACGGAAAGGTGAGCGCGGTAAGATAGTGTGGCTGACTTGTGGACTAACAACGCTTCAGGGCAGAGTCGACTGTAGGTCGGCTGAGAGAGAGAGAGAGGGTATAAAGGCCAGCCGTACTGTACTGTAGCGGATAAAACTTGGAAGTGGGGCGTACGGCACATGGTATGCTTCCGCGGTCGGAGTTGTTAGATTTTCCTATTTACCTTATATCATCGCTACACCAGAGATTCCGCTTTGGCCCAACTGGTTCCGCTGTTGATGTTTCGGTTCCGTGTGTACGGCTTGTGTCCATAGATCGTGGGATTTTTGTATCCTGTTCCTCCCCCCTCTCCTCCCCCCTCCACCTCCCATATCCTGTCCTTGCCATCCCCTACATTGCTCGTGTTCCTCTTACTTTTGGCAGCTTTCCCTCAGTTTTATGATTTGCTAATCATCTGTTCTCGCCTCCGCCCCGGTTTTCGACAGTTCCCTTCTCCACCTGCCTCGATTCCGACTCTCAACGTGTTTGACTTCATTTGATCTTGACAACAAAATCACTACCCTGTATAGTGGCCACACCCTCGTCCGTCAACAATTCCCCCTTGTACCAGCGTACGCGACAACTTTCGGCAGCTGTCAAGGATTCACGTTGGATCGCGTCGGGATTGATCTCACGTGACCCGGCCGGTCTTTTCTCATGGGCAATTGGCACGCTTGCCCGAGAACGAGACGGGGACTCGAAATGCCACATACGGGGAAATCCTATTACCATAGACTTGAGACGCAGGCCATGTATTAATCATAACTTATGGGGCAATTCGAAAATTGTACGTCAACCATAGCACAGCAAGGCTGTACTAGTATATATAACTCACGCATTGCGTATGTTGTTCACCATTTCTTCCCCTTCACGCGGGCTCCTCTCATGCTCGTTGCCCGGTGCTAGTATAGTAACCCTACCTTTTCCGGCCTTGGTTCACGAATCACTGGCTGGAGAGATGCTCACTGGCGAAGCGATTGTTGGGTGACTGCGCTCCTTGTTGTTGCTTCTCTGTGGCCTCAGCGATTGACCGAGTTGACAGCATATTTCTGTCCCCGTCTCACTCGTCCACTCGAGAGCCGTGTAATCACGTTTTAGACCCGCCTCTATCAAATTGCCCGGTCTATTCCATCTCAGCCTAAAGGTTCTTGGCATAGTGCCCCTGCTAAGTTGTATCCAGCCAGGTCGTAGAAATGTTCCAATACTCATCCTTGGCAAGTAGACACGCAGATGTGGCGTGCCGCTGGTGCAAGTGATCAATGGTCCTGCCAAGTATATATCCGGCATCTACGATTTACGGTCGCACGACGACGCCCCGTGCTCTGCGCTACAATGCACGATCTATAGTGACTACTTGAATGGTCATTTACCTATACGACTTACTGGACTATTCCTGTAACCCATTTGCCCGCCAGCACAACGTATAGGCCCAGGAACTCGCATCAATCCAACTACGACTTGATCGTTCATTCTACGTCTTCAGGAACGATACCGGCGTTCTTGGCTTGGAAAGCCTATCTCACTCTGCACGAAGACAGGGGGCGGTGAACATATCATCTTACATATAATCTTCCCCCCCTCGTCATGTCTACAAACTCACGCTCTTGATTCACCAGCAGTGATGTGGCCATTCTCCCTTATTCTTTGTCTTATTTCGATTGCCAGACTCGTTCGAGCGGGCCCACAGGTCGTTCAGGCTGGATCCTTGAAGTATATACCCTCAATTTCAATCTCAACCTACCCACCTTGGCTCATGCGTCATTACTACAGACTATCTGACGGGTGGTCAAAGGATTATAACAGATGCGGGAATCCCTGGCCCGCAATATACACCCGCGCACTCGGTGCTAGCGCCCAATTGAGCTTCACGGGTCGGTCCACCACCCTCTGTCCCATAGATCTGATCACGATCTTCTCTCCTAGGCACGGCGGTCGCGATCTACGGCGTAGACAACCTCCCCAACGCAGCGGGCGTGTCCACCATCGTCCTCGACGGTACCACCGTCGCTTCATTCGATTCCTCCAATCCCGTCCCCTCTTTCCAAGCCAAATGCCAGATCCAGATTTACGGTGTATCAGGACTCGCTGCAGGTCCACATACCATTGGGATATGGCTCACGCAATATGGTGCGGATGGCACGCGCGCCCTGCTATCGCTCACGCATTTCGTGTAAGTGTACAGCGTCTCGAGGGATGGCCATTTTGCGTGGATTAATCATGTTGAGTTGACATGGTAGATACGACGACCCAGGGGTACCAGGTAGCTTCACGCCCAACGCGACATCGGCCGCAGTACCGACATCTGGGCCAGCACCAGCACCAGCGACAACGGGGGGTGCGTCTCCAGCGAACAGCGGACCTACCACTAAACCGGGCCCTGCCGTGCCAGCATCGTCGTCGAGCTTGAATTATCCATGCAGTATTATGATGACAGCGTTGGGAATTGCCATTGGCCTCGGTGTTGTTGCATTCCTCACCTAAGGCTCCAGCACGCTGCAAAGCCGAACGCCGTGCATACTATGGCACCTTTATAT